>CM053028.1:439814021-439966521 GCA_028564925.1 Lithobates sylvaticus
ATATTCTCCTGCTATGCGAATTAATTTGCATAGGTGTGAACCCAGCCTAAGACGTGGATGTACATTAACCATACAAAAGATCACCTCTTTATAAACCATCTCAATGAATGAGGGTACCTTAATCTGCCTTTTATTTACTTCTGGCCTTTGAGGGGAGGGATATGTAATCAACCCAAACTCACTTTAGCTGTAAAAATCTCATGTTAGTAGAAGGAAAAAAAAAAAAACACAACACAGGTAGGCATACACAAACCATCAGCTTCCTGTACAACTTAATTTTTTTTTTTTAACCACACACATCAATGAAAACATAATAGTCAGCATCTAAATACAAGAAGTAGCTTGGTTTTGATGTCTGATATCAGAATGTTCAGATGAACAGTTTAACTGACAAAACTCAGCATTGTAGCAGGAATTATGTAAAAATATTTTTATAGGCAGGAAAGACTATTATACAAAATAAAATCCATCAATAACTTCTGCAAGTAGAGTCCAAAGAATGTAGGGGCAGAGGTGCACACTGGAGAACCAGCACAAGCCACAGAAAAGTGGATGTAGTCCATCTTTACAAGAGATTTCCTTCTTTAGTACTGGAAGCTTCTCTTTGTCTGAATATCATCCAAGATCTGTTGCAACTCCTCATCCTCAAATCGTCCTTCAAGACTGCAGAAAGAAGAACAAGGTTTTAAAAAAAAAAAAAAAAAAAAAAACAACACAAAAGGAAGGAACGAACACCTCTTGAATAAATAATGCACATAAGATGTTCCCTGGAAGCCAAATGCAGGTATAAACAAGTCCTTATATAAAAAAGGGAGACAAATTATTAAGGGGGGACTCATCGCACAGTCCACAGATCAAAATATATAAAGGCTTTAAAACCCATCGTCGGGTAACCCTGCCACCTCCGTCCCTCACCATCATTGCTTTCAACCAGTGGATCCAGCACTTCAGTCTATGCCCACACCAACCAGTCACCTTTTCATGATGTCATACTGAGCGTTAGAAGGCTCCTGGACTGGACAGTTCAAATCGAAGACCCAAATGGGTTTATTTACTAAACCTGGAGAGCGCAGAAATCAGGCTCACTTCTGCATAGTGATCACCCCAATAAGGATTTTGGCATCCTTCTCAAGAGCAGCATCTCTCTCTACGCTCTCTCTCTCTCTCTCCCCTCACAGTGCAGACAATGGCTCCTGCTGCTGGCAATCAAATTCTGTTATGAAGGAGAAGGGGTGGGGCCAAGCCGCACTGTGTCACTGACAGTGCAGCTCAGGATCGAGCCCGCAGGTGTGCCACTAGAGGACGTGGCTCCCTATGGTGGCACACTGAGAAGAGGCAGAGCCAGGAGCTCCAGTGAGGAACCCAAGATGAGGAGGAGAATTGCAGTTACTCTGTACAAAACCATTGCACAGAGAGCGCGCGCGCGCACACACACACACACACACACACACACACACTTTTTTTTTTTTTAATATCTCTATCATTTACAATCAGTTCAAGGACAGGACTAACAGATCTGGAAAGCCCTTTGCAGCCAACTTTTACCAGAACAGGGTCTGATAAGCACCTTATGCAGAAACTCATTGCCCGAAAACCACTTCCTGACTATACCCACAGTTTCAGTCCAGTAAGGTCCAGACACATTACTCCAAAGGCCATGCTAAAAATAACCACACCAGAAAGCTGTTGAAGAGACAAAGCTTCTGCAGCAATATAGAGAAGACGCTACAAAAAAATAAACACTGAAGCACGCTGGTAGCGGGTGGGGTTATCCTGGATTATTACCCTGCTCCTGTTACTGACTCACCACCACTTTTTCAGTCTGGATACCATGAAGACATATTACAAGTAACATGATAATGATTGATCTCTTTAGGGTATCTGCACTAAGTTTAGTTTTGGGTAACCTTTGCACTCACAGTGGCATATGCAGCACTGTTTGTGTAATTATAGTAGGCGCCAAATTCTCTACTTAACATGTTGGAAGTGCCTAATCATCTGAGCAGACCTCTTTCCCATTACAATCTGATGACGAGCATGGTAAGATATACATGCTGATGTGACTGTGCCTTCTGCTTCTGTCAATAACAGAGGAGGATGGTGAATAAACACACTCATCGTATTAGGGGAGAGAAAGTGAATTTCATTGTAAATATTCTTCAAGGTTACACCTTAGGAAAGATGGGAGACATTAGGGCTGGGTTCTCACTTTTGCGAATTGGATGCGGATTCTGCGCATCCAATTCGCAATAGCAGGAGATTTTGACCGGCTCTCTATGGAGCCGGTTCACATATCTCCTCTGCGGCTCCAGTGTGAATCTGCACAGAAGCCCTGTGCATCTTTTGGTCTGTTTCAGGTCCGAATACAGCCAAAAATTTGGGCTGAAATAGGACCTGAAATGGTGAACAGGGATGCACCGGACCCCTGCTGTGAGCCACGTGCGAAGATAGTATAAACCCAGCCTAAAAGAAAATGCAACTGCACACCCCCCCATAGAATGTATACAGGCATACCCCACTTTTAAGTACACAATGGGATTTACTAAAGCTGGAAATTGCAAAATCAGGCTCACTTCTGCATAGAAACCAATCAGCTTCTAACCTCAGCTTGTTCAATTAAGCTTTGGTAATAAAACCTGGAAGCTCATTGGTTTCTATGCAGAAGTGAGCCTGATTTTGCACTTTCCAGCTTTAGTAAATAAACCCCATTGTATACTTAAAAGTGGGGTATGCCTGTACTACAGAAGGCTAGAGGCAATGGGACTGAAAAGTGGTTGTGAGCCATGAGAGACAGGCTAGTATTTTTACAAAGATACACATACCTGGGAATCAGTGCTTTTGCCTCATCTGCTGTTTCTGGACACAAGTTGGCTAAACAGGCTAACTCAAATCTGTGCAGCTTTTTCTGTAACAGCAAGCTGTGTGGGGAAATGACATGTCACAACAATAAATCAGTTAGTCCTATAATGGTGTTCAAAACATTAGTTCTTTACATCTTATCAAACACATAAAAAGACAATGAATACAGGTGTACTGGCAAGCAGTCAACATTTGAATGTTCAATTCTACAATGAAAGCACTTTGAAATAGGCAGACTAACCTAAAATCACATCTGCAGATTTACAACATACATTTTAAGCATCTGTTCCTTGATACATAGAAGATGCAAGTCAACACGGATCTAATAAATGCATAAACCATGCTATCAGCAATTCTGGGCATTATGATAGATTACCAAAGTAGTCCGTTAGCCAGAACATCTGTTCAAACTTGGTTTACTTACTGAACCCCAAAAGCTACAAACGACCCCGTCTCATTTAAAAGCATGATTTCTCTATACATATATTTTTACAGTTCACAATCCAAGCAGGCTTAGTAAATGTCTAACAATGATTGCTACAAAACAAAAATGGTTTAGGAGTGCAATAACGACACTGAGGACTACCCTTTGTAAACAAAATATACATTTTGTATAACAAAGCATTGTGCACTTCACAAGAAAGATGGATTAATGTTAATGGGCCCATTAGGTATTAGATGCTTACTAGAGCTGCACGATTACTGTATATACGAAAACGTATTGACTCGAGTACAAGCCTAGGGTGAGAAATGCGCAGCTACTGTAAGTGGAAAAAAGGGTCAACAATGCCCATTTGCAGCCATAGGTCCCCTGAACTTCAAACTTGGTAGTTAAGGGTTCCTAGATGCCCCCTAGCTGAAGCCAAAATGTGGGGTCTCTGGACCCAAAGGGTCCCGAAATGACATTGCTGCAGATGGACACAGTTGACTGACTTTGGGGCCCGTATCTCGGGGCCACTTGGTGCTAGGAACCCCAAATTTGGTGTGCAAACCCAGTGGAACCAACACTACAAAATATCCTAGCACCAAGTGGCCTCGAGATACGGGGCCGCAAAGTCGGTCGGAAAATGTCATTTTTTGCTGCAGAAAAGTGCCTGACTCCAGTATAAGCCGAGGGGGCACTTTCAGCACAAAAAAAAGTGCTGAAAAACTTGGCTTATACGGTAATCATTATCACGATTTTTTTCCCCCCTTGCGATCTTGACAAAGAATTTCCAGATTCTTTCTATGCAGAGAATTCGGGAAGTCGGCCAAAAATCACAACATTCTTTAGCAGTGGAACTTAAGTATAAACATTGCAACAATTTGTCCTTTAGATCAAACCTTGGTGTGTAAATGAGAGAAGTTTAACCACTAAACCTTTTTCTGACATTTGTTGGTTTCAAGTTAAAATCTTATTTTTTTTGCTAGAAAATTACTTAGAACATACACACACACACACAATTTTTAGTAGAGACCCTAGAGAATAAAATGGTGGTTGGTTTTTGCAATATCTTATGTCACACTGTATTTGCACAGCAGTCGTTCAAGTGCAATTTTTGGGAAACAAATTACCACTTGAATGAATAAAAAAATAAATAAATAATAAAAAAAAAAAAATAGGCTCATTGCGAGGAATAGCAATTGGAAAGCTCTGAAAACGTGTGATATTGTTAGTGGCTTCTCTGATAAAATCAGCACCAGATGTGTCAACAGTGCCTTAATGCATTGGCCAACATAAGAGGGGGACTTAAAGAGTGGCAAAAGCATAAATCCTACCCCATTCTTCTAAAAAGTTACCAAGAGGCCCCCCCCCCCCCAAATGACCAGGTCCAATCTTGCAATCTTCCATATTGAAAACTCCTGCAATCCATTTCACTCTAAAATAGAAACTGGCATGGGTGGCCCAGAAAGAACTGAAACAGGTCTATCTGCTTTGTTAATGTGGTGCCTGTCACTCATGCCAGTTTTCTGGGCCATTGTAATGGCCACTATAAAGCTTTGCCAATTTCCCCAAGGGGATGGTTGATGCAGTCATTTGTTTGTAGGATTTGCTGCTTAGCACAGCTGCCTGAGGGAAGTTCAATCATCCTTTAGTGTCTACATTCAGCTTTACAGTTTTATATTCCCATCACAGGCTCAACTAGACTCCATAACCACTACAGAGGACAAACTACCAGTATATTCTGGATTGATATGGGTGTGTATGGGGTAGGTTTAAAAACCTATTTTGCATGTACCTTCTGACACTGGCAATGGTTTCTCTATTCTTGAATCGACTAAACCTTGCTGTGTAGTTCAGAGTTTTCATAAATACTTCGGACAACTCTTGTTCCTCTTCTGCGCTCTCATTTTGTTGTTTCCGATGCTCCAACAACATGTGCACTTCTGAATTCAGCAGCGTTTCTGCACTCTCAAACTCTGCAGGGGAAAAAAAAAAAAAAAATGGACAGGCATGAGTCACATAAAAAGTGGAGCACTTTGATGTGCTGGCAGATGCAGCCATACCTAGGACAGTTACATTTTTTTTCTCATCCACACACAAATCCTCTTCTACCCACATTCACACCTGGTAAAATTCTAAAACAATCATTTCAAAAGAAAAAATGAACATTTTTATTTTTTTAAACTTACCCCATAAACACATTCTGCCAAGCACTGTGGTTCCTCTCATCAGCTGCCACATTACTAAAGGACGCAGCAGTGCCATAGCATCAGAAACGAGGTACCACAGTGCCCAGGGGGACCTGCTATAAGATAGTGAAGTGAAAACGAGGCGATGGCTGCCATTTTGAATGTGCGCTTGTTTGCAGCCACTTACTGCCCTGCTGTTATAGATACAGCTGTAGCAGCAAAGATGTTACAGTAGAAGGCATTGCAATAACTAATCAGTTAAATGTTGCTTCTCCTTGGCTCAGACTTGCCCTGTGTACTGTACATTCTTGTTGTCTTTCCATGTGGCCACAGGACTGCAAAGCTCTGGCTCTTTTCTGTAAAGCAGTGGATCTAACAATGGTGCTGTATATCAGGGAGCTGTGACATATTCCCGCCAGTGCCCATAGCTCCCAGAGTTGACAAGCGTCAGCTGGGAGAAGAGTGCCCTCCCACCATTTAATTGGAAAGTTATTGTCATGCCTTTCCTTCTGATTTAATAGAAAGTTTGGCAATGTCTACCCCCATCCCATGACCCAGTGTGAGCCCAAACAGTTCTCCCATTTACCCCTACAGCTCCAGGGTCACTATGAAGGAGGCACCTGGCTCCAAATGGACTGGAAACAGTTTCCAATGGAAAGCGTCAAATAGAAGAAAGTCAGCAATGGCAGTCCTTGTATTTACACCACATTTATTATAACCACCTCAGCGCCAGAAGGTTTTACCCCCTTGATGAACTGGCAATTGCGTGGTCATGCAACACTGTACACTAAATTAAATTTATATTATATCTTTTCACACAAATACAGCTTTCTTTGGTGGTAGCACCACTTTTTTTTTTATTATACAAACAGTCAAAGACCAAAACTTTGAGGAAAAAAAAATTAATAATTTTTTACTTTCTGCTATAAAACATATCCATATGCCTTTTACTGTGGAACATTACAACCTCTCAGCCACTAGAATCCTAACAAGTACAAGTGTACAGCTTGTATAACAGTGTAAATTTGCTGTCCCCCTAATATAACTCACACAGCCATTAATGTCTAAACAGCTGGCAACAAAAGTGAGTACACCCCGAAGTGAAAATGTCCAAATTGGGCCAAAAGTGTCAATATTTTGTGTGGCCGCCATAATTTTCATGCACTGCCCTAACCCTCTTGGGCATGGAGTTCACCAGAGCTTCACAGGTTCACTGGAGTCCTTTTCCACTCCTCCATGACATCACAGAGCTGGTAGATGTTATAGATCTTGCGCTCCTCCACCTTCCGTTTGAGGATTCCCCACAGATGCTCAATAGGGTTTAGGTCTGGGGACATGCTTGGCCAGTCCATCACCTTTACCCTCAGCTTCTTTAGTAAGGCAGTGGTCATCTTGGAGGTGTTTGGGGCCGTTATGTTGGAATACTGCCCTGCAGCGCAGTCTCCAGAGGGAGAGGGTCATGTTCTGCTTCAGTATATATGTACCCACATGAAATTGTTATCATTTTGTTCACACAAATAGAGCTTTCTTTTGGTGGTATTTATTTGCGAGTCGTTTTTTTATTTTTAGCGATATAAGCGAAAGATAGCGGAAATTAGGAAAAAAAAAAACATTTTCTTCTTTCCATTTTAAAAGAAATCCAATAAAATCGAATTTTGACAAATTTAAGCCAAAATGTATTCTGCTACATGTTTTTTGGTAAAAAAAAAAAATTCCGTTAAGTGTATAATAATTGGTTCGTATGATCACGGACAGATGTACGCAAATATGTACAGATGTGCGCAGGTGATCACAGACATGTGTGTGCAAATGATCATTGGGACATGTGATTTTAGTAGGACATATGTGGGGGACAGGTGTTATTTGGGGACATGCGTTTTGGGGACATTGTGTGGGGACAATAGGTTGGTGAGCAGTGAGTAAAACGCTGTAAAAAACAGCTCATACTCACAGATCACTAGCCGGCTGCAGCAATCCCCTCTCCTCAACGACAACTTCTGTGTGAGGAGAGCCAACTGCCTAGCAACCGGCTGTGTTTACATCACATGATGGCTGTGATTGGACACAGCCGTCATGTGATCAGGAGGGCCAATCACAGAGCCCTCCTGCTGATCAGAGATGCGCTGTGTCTGGGTTAAACTAGCGCATCGGGATCGCGCCGCTGCAAGGGCGCGATCCCCCTCCTCCTTCACCCGGCCGTTTATGTACATTGGCCGGGTGAGAGTAGTTAAACCTCATTTGCCATGTAGTAGCCCACCCCATTAGTTTGTTCAAATAGTTTTGCATATTGTAGCAAGACAATCTATATGCGTAGAAAACAACCTTAGCGGTTATTCTTCCATAGCAAAAATAAATCTGCACACCGGTACTAATTAGTATTCCAATGTTTCTCTTCTCCCACACTCAGCTAATGTGACCCTGGTGCTAAAGAAGAGGGGCAGGTGCCCAACATCCTCCTTATCAACCGATCACATCATTGGTTGTTAGGACACTGGCAGCTGGAAGGCTGTAATGGCGCACAGCCTTGTGTAACTAATAGGCAGGCTTGATCCACCCACTGGCTTGTATACAGGTTTTGGGCAATTTCTAGGTATTTTGCCAAGGCACCCTGGTTGAAAAATGCTGATGTAGTGCATGGGTCTGCCTAATTGTATAGATGAACTAAGCCCCTGTATTACATAGCTTTGGTAAATCTAAAGCTGATTGTACAAAGAATGTAATGTGTATGGGGACCCGAACATGAGGTGGTGTTCCGGTGGCAGTATGGAGGGGAATCCTGGAGCTGCTGACTACACACATTAAAATCAGATTGTTTATAGAAGAAGAGTTTTGTACAATCTATTCCGTTTATAGGTAGGCCTCCTTTGTATACAGCTGCTGGTATGTCTATAAGAGATCGCACAATTAGGTTGCATGGGGATGAGATGTGGCGAGTCCAGCACAGCAAGGCGCCATTTATACAGGAGCTGCCTGCCTCCTAGCACACAGAGCCAGCACTCCTTCTACCCCCAACACATCTTCCTGTGACCTCACCGTCACTTCTCACCTTTGGGGAACAGTAACTGAGATGCGTCCTCCTCCACATCAGCCGAACGAACTTCCACTCCACCGGCCGCCATACTGGATTTCCCGGCTGTAGAGTCCACAGGAAACGGAAGTAAGTAATATACCATAGAGCCGCTTTCCCGGAAAGCGCACCCCCTCCTCTTTTTTTGGCCGCTCCACCCCCTCCTATGTCCTCTCTATGGTTGGCAGAAGTCTGAGCTGTTCTGCTCTGGCATGAAAAATACCAAAGGCACTACACAATGTGATGTTTAAATAAAACATTTTATTAAATATCCATAGGTGAACACAACAATATAAATACATATAGAGGCATGAACAGTCTAGTCAAAGCACACCCTCTATCCATATAACCCCCATCATTTACATCAATTCATTATGTCTGAATCTTGTATGATTATGTTTATATACAGCAGTCGGTGATGTGGAGGACGCTCTACGCATTTCACAGCTACAAAAACAGATTAGATGGAAGAGAAAGATGAAAGATATATTTTACAAATGTTATTGTACCTCCCACCTTCTTCTAATACTGTCCTGAAGAAGCCGCTTTTGTAGCTGTGAAATGCATAGAGCAGTGGTCTCCAAAATGCAGCACACCAGCCCTTGAGGCACCATTCCTTTCACTGACACCAATTGGAGCCCTGTTTTCCCCACTGACACCACCAGGGCACATTATTCCTCCCACTGATATAAACAATGAGGCACTATTACTTCTATTAATGCCAACAATGAGGCATAATGCCTCCCACTGATATGAGTCACTATTCTTCCCACTGGCACCGACGAATCAGCATTCCTACCACTTAACACTAACAGTAGAACACTGTTTCTCCCACTGACACCAATGAGGGCACATTATTTTACCTACTGCATAGTTGCCAACATTGTCAAAAAATGTATAGGGACACTTTTTTTGTCTGTAGGCGGAGTCTTGTTATAATTAGGGGGTGTGGCATTCGTTTATAGGCGTCGCATAGCGGGGAGGTGGAAAAATGTGGCAAAAAAGAAAGCTCTATTTGTGGGGAAAAAAAGACATCAATTTCATTTGGGTACAGCGTCGCACGCCTGCGCAATTGTCAGTAAGACCCCTTTCACACCACACCGCCCATAGCGTCGGCGGTAAAACACTGCTATTTTTTAGCGGTGTTTTACCGTCGGATTTGCGGCGCATTTCGTTTTGCCGGCGGTATTACAGTGCTGCCCCATTGATTTCAATGGGGAGAAGCGGTGGAGGAGCAGTAAACACACTGCTCCTTCACTACTCCAAAGAAGCTGCTGGCAGGACTTTTCCTGACGTCCTGCCAGCGCACCGCTGCAGTGTGAAAGCCCTCTGGCTTTCACACTACAGACAATGGTGCAGCTGTTTTAGGGCGGATTGCAGGTGCTATTTCTAACGCTATAGCGCCTGCAAAACGCCCTTGGTGTGAAAGGGGTCTTAAAGTAACGCAGTGCCGTATCGCAAGAAATGGCCTGGTTATTAAGGGGGTAAATCCTTAAAGCGGACCTTCAGTTATTTTTTCATCTTTCCATCTATTAAATCCTCTGCCCTTGTTGTTTTAACTTTGGATAGTAAAATATTTTTTTCTGCCAGTAAATACCTTATACAGCCCACTTCCTGTTTCTTGTCTGGTAAAAAGCCTAGGCTTATGACATCATGCACAGCTCTCACTCTTGTGAGAGTTTGCCAGGAAGGAGGGGGTGAATTGTAAAAGGGCCAATGAGAGCTGCAGAGCTGGAGGTGTGCCTCTGTGTGTCAGTCTTTAACTGTGCTTCAGCTGCCCACAGTTAAAATTGCTGCAGCCAGACTCAGTGGAGGGAGATTTCTGCAGCATATTTGAGAAGTACAGAATCACAGTATATATAAAATAAGATGCAAAGTGGTTGGAGGGAAGCTTCAGAATGGCAGAGAGGTTTTTAATTACAGATTATGTGAGTAGACTGTAGTTCCTCTTTAAGTGGTTAAACTAAATATTGGGCGTGGCTTAAAGGGGGTGTGTTAGAGTATGAGCTGAAAGAGGGATGGAGGGAGAAGGAAGAGAGGGATCGAGGGAGAGAGAAAGAAAGAGAAAGAAGAAAGAGATAGGGAGGGAATGAGAGTGAAGGAAGGAAAGAAAGAGGGATGGAGGGACAGCAGGCCCAGATCCTATACCACATTAGCAATATGTGTATGCCAGAAAGTTTAACAATCAGCAGATAAAAATACTCCAAACATCTGGTGTTAGCACTTCAATCATCATGGCACCATGAAATAGTTCATCTCACAATAATGCAGAATCAGTGGGAGCCCTGAGTGTGTCACTTGCCACATCGCCTGCCACCAAATGCACCTTGTCACTTGCCATCATCGCCTGCCACCAGATGCATTGTGTCACTTGCTACATCACTTGCCACCAGATGCAGCGCTCACTTGTCACCAGATGCAGCTTGTTACTTGTCACCAGAGATGCAGCGCTCACTTGTCACCAAGATGCAGCTTGCCACCAGATTCTGAGAACTCCATGCTGCTGTATCGCCAGAGCCATCACTAGAGGTCCAGGCTCGGCACTGGTGATTTTGTCTCCTCTGCCATTTTTGCAAAGAGCAGCTCTCGTGGAGGCCGAGGGGAACAAACAAGAGGCGGAGCCTGGGAGGCAATGAATGCAGCTGCCAATAGAAATGGAGCTGCAGCCAACCCCCCCGCCCCATGGCCTGGCCAACAACCCAGGCTCTGCATCTTGTTTCTTCCCCTCTGTCTCAATAAGAGCTGCTCTTCACAAAAATGGCGGAAACCCTGGATCTCTTTGGCGATTCATCACGGAACACAGAGACAAAGCCAATTTCCAGCAAATTTTCCCTTACAGGCAGTGCAATGTTTTTTACTTTTTTTTTTAAATAATGCATTAAAGCGTAACTTCACTTTTGGAAAAAAACATTCCCCCTGGGTGATCTATGTACATTATAAGGATTTTAACAAACTTTGTTGCAGATTCCTACCTTTTTGTTATTCTGAAGAAATCCCTGTGTGTTTGTCTGTTTCCATGTGGGAAAGTGAATCTAATGGGAGTGATTTCATAATTATCAATCACCTGCAAGGCATTAATGAGGAAAGGTGCTGGGCCTGCATCCCTTTAGACATGATTTGCTATTGGGAGTATCTCACCAAAAAAAATTTTGCTGCAAGGATGCCAAAAATCTGACTTGTATCTTAGTGCAGACTTCTGTGAAAATCAGTGAGTCAATCACACAAGCAGGAAATTACATATTAAAGAGGTGTTCTGTACACATTCTGTGTACCGAACACCTCCAGGTTGCCATATTGCATTGCATTTTCAGAAAATTACAGAGCTGTAGATTGAAAAGGAAAGGGAATTTTTAATAACATTCAATTACAATATGACTTGTGTACAGTGGTGTGAAAAAGTGTTTGCCCCCTTCCTCATTTCCTGTTCCTTTGCATGTTTGTCACACTTAAGTGTTTCGGAACATCAAACCAATTTAAACAATAGTCAAGGACAACGCAAGTAAACACAAAATGCAATTTGTAAATGAAGGTGTTTATTATTAAAGGTGAAAAAAAATCCAAACCATCATGGCCCTGTGTGAAAAAGTGATTGCCCCCTAAACCTAATAACTGGTTGGGCCACCCTTAGCAGCAACAACTGCAACCAAGCGTTTGCGATAACGTGCAATGAGGCTTTTACAGCGTCCTGGAGGAATTTTGGCCCACTCATCTTTGCAGAATTGTCCTAATTCAGTTACATTAGAGGGTTTTCGAGCATGAACGGCCTTTTTAAGGTCATACCACAACATCTCAATAGGATTCAGGTCAGGACTTTGGCTAGGCCACTCCAAAGTCTTCATTTTGTTTTTCTTCAGCCATTCGGTGGTGGACTTGCTGGTGTGTTTAGGATCATTGTCCTGCTGCAGAACCCAAGTTCGTTTCAGCTTGAGTACACGAACTGGTCGGACATTCTCCTTCAGGATCTCTTGGTAGACAGCAGAATTCATAGTTCCTTTTATCACGGCAAGTCTTCCAGGTCCTGAAGCAGCAAAACAGCCCCAGACCATCACACTACCACCACCATATTTTACTGTTGGTATAATGTTCTTTTTCTGAAATGCAGTGTTCCTTCTACGCCAGATATACTTGGACACACACCTTCCAAAGAGTTCCACTTTTGTCTCATCGGTCCACAGAATGTTGTCCCAAAAGTCTTGGGGATCATCAAGATGTGTTGTGGAGAAATTGAGACAAGCTTTGATGTTCTTTTTGCTCAGCAGTGGTTTTCTCCTTGGAACTCTGCCATGCAGGCCATTTTTACCCAGTCTTTTCCTGATGGTGGAGGCATGAACGCTGACCTTAACTGAGGCAAGTGAGGCCTGCAGTTCCTTGGACGTTGTTTTGGGGTCTTTTGTGACCTCTTGGATGAGCCGTAGCTGCGCTCTTGGGGTAATTTTGGGCGGCCGGCCACTCCTGGAAAGGTTCACCACTGTTCCATGTCTTCGCCATTTGTGGATAATGGCTCTCACTGTGGTTCGCTGGATTCCCAAAGCTTTGGAAATGGCTTTATAACCCTTTCCAGACTGATAGATCTCAATTACTTTCTTTCTCAATTGTTCCTGAATTTCTTTGGGTCTCGGCATGATGTGTAGCTTTTAAGGATCTTCTGGTGGACCTTACTGTGTCAAGCAGCTCCTATTTAAGTGATGCCTTGATTGTGAACAGGTGTGGCAATAATCAGGCCTGGGTGTGGCTAGAGAAATTGAACTCAGGTGTGGACAACCACAGTTATAGTATGTTTTAACAAGGGGGCAATCACTTTTTCACACAGGGCCATGATGGTTTGGATTTTTTTTCACCTTTAATAATAAACACCTTCATTTACAAATTGCATTTTGTGTTTACTTGTGTTGTCCTTGACTATTGTTTAAATTGGTTTGATGTTCCGAAACACTTAAGTGTGACAAACATGCAAAGGAACAGGAAATGAGGAAGGGGGCAAACACTTTTTCACACCACTGTATATGCTAAAAAAATGCTTCCCCCCACTAAAGTGGAGTTAACCTTTGGGCTGGGTTCACACTTATGCAAATTGGATGCAGGTTTTCCCGCATCCAATTCGCATTACCGGAGACTGTGACTAACTCTAGGGTCCTGTGCGTCTTTGGCTCCATTTCAGGTGCGAATTCAGGCAAAGATTCGGACCTGATTTGCACCTGAAACGCTGTGCAGGGATGCACCGGACCCCATGCTGGGACCCATGGGCTCATCAGTGTAAACCCAGTCTTAAAGTGATTGTAAAGTCTCGTTTTTTTTTTTCAATAACAAACATGTTATACTTACCACCTCAGTGCAATGGTTTTGCAAAGGGCAGCCCAGATCTCCTCTTCTCGGGTCTCTCTCCTGGCCCCTCCTTCCTGTCGAGTGCCCCCACAGCAAGCAGCAAGCTATGGTGGCAACCGAACCGAGCTGCAGCTTCGTGTGGTGTGTCCATTCAGACATGGAGCCCTGGTTTGTCCCCGCCCCCTCTCTCCCCTGATTGGCTAACTGACTTTGACAGCAGAGAGAGCCAATGGTGCCGCTGCTGTGTCTAAGCCAATCAGGAGAGTCACAGACGGCCGAGGCACTCGTGGACATCGCTGGATAGAGAGGGGGCTCTGGTAAGTATTAGGGGATGCTGGGGTAGCTGCTGCACACAGAAGGCTTTTATCTTAATGCATAGAATGCATTAAGATAAAAAACCTTCTGACTTTACAAACACTTTAGGCCAGGTTTACACTATTGCAAATAGGATGTGGGATCCTCGCATCCAATTCGCAATTGCAGGAGATTGTGACCCGGCTCTCTATGGATTTGGGCTGAAATAAGACCTGAAACGGTGAACCAGTATGCACAGGACCCCTGATGGGAGCCACATCGTCATTTGGTGTGAACCCAGCCTCAAGGTAAGAAACCCCAAGTTTTGGATATAGTTAAGGTATAGCACATTTATGGCTAAAATGTGAAATTATATATTCATGTATTTCAATTATTTCTAGCCTACTCCTATTAATCTGAACAATTTTACAAGTTTGTAAACTTACTTTACTTCCTCAAATGCACTATGCCCTGTGGGTAGACACTGTTAAGCCTTGCACACACTTTTTTTTTTTTAACCCAACCCTGGTTGAATGAAAAAAAAAAAATGCTCTAACAATCCAATGTTAGTACAGTGATCTCCTCTGCTGTGCTATTGTGTTTTGACAGGGAGATGCCCTCACCAGAAAATTAATAGAAAGATTAATGCAGCATATCAGAAAATACTGGCAGACAATCTGCATTCTTCTGCACGAAAGCTGTGCATGGGACACTCTTAAACTTCCCAGCATGACAATGACCTTAATCGCAAGGCCAAGTTGACCTGCCAGTTAACAGTACAGGGGGGCAGGAGAGCACAGCACAATACAGAGGGGCTAGGAGGGAACAGTATAGGGGTCAGGGGGGAACAGAATAGGGGGGCCAGAAAAGAACAGTATATGGGAGCCAGGAGGGAACAGCATAGGGGGGCCAGGAGAGAACACCATAGGGGAGCCAGGAGGGAAAAGTATAGGGGGGGCATGAGGAAACTGTACAAGGGGGGGGGGGGTCAGAAGACAAAAGTATAGGGGTAAGGAGGGAACAGTATAGTACAGGAGAGAAAAGTATAGGGGGGCCATGAGGAAACTGTATGGGGGGGGGGGGCAGGAGAGAAAAGTATAGGGGGTCAGTATAGTACAGGAGGGCCAGGAAAGGAAAGTATAGGGGGGCCAGGAGGGAACTGTATAGTACAGGAGGGTAAGGAGGGAACTGTATAATACAGGGGGGCAGGAGATAAAGGTGTAGGGGGGCCAGGAAGGAACTGTATAGTACAGGGGGGCAGGAGGAAACTGGAGGGCACAATACTGGGACCTCTAGTGGTTTACTTCATCCAGAATAGCTTAGGGAAGCTGCTGGATCGTGATAGTATCTCGCGCACTCATTTCCGCCTTCCTCTCCTGTCCCTCCCGAGTGATATCTCACACACACACACAGGCTCCTGGGATGGACAGGAGGGGAGGGTTGACTGGGATAGGTGCAGTACAGTGATGTCAGTTGTTTTCCTCTGCGAGCTGCAGCCGGTTAGATCTTTGGGGATGTGATCTACCATTCACCTGCTTGTGATGAAAGCTGGAACTCCTGGGGACCCCTGGTTGAGAAACACTGCTCCAGTGGTTACAGCAGAAAAAGGTGAAGGTTCTGGAGTCTCCTGACATTAATATCGTTGAGCCACTCTGGGGAGATCTCAAACGTGCGGTACATGCAAGATGACCAAAGACTTGGCATGACCTTGAGGCATTTTGCCAAGACAAATTGCCAGCTATACCACCTGCAAGAATTTGGGGCCTCATAGACAACTATTACAAAACACTGCACACTGTCATTGATGCTAAAGGGGGAAATACACAGTATTAAGAACTAAGGGTATGCAGACTTCTGAAACAGGGGGCATTTCATTTGTTTACTTGTTGCCATGTTTTGTTTTATGATTGTGCCATTCTGTTATGACCTACAGTTGGATAGTAAATCCATAAGAAATAAAAGAAATGTGTTTTGCCTGCTAACTCATGTTTTCTTTATAAATTGTACGTGGTGTATATTACCAATTCTCCAAGGGTATGCAAACTTCTGGGCACAACAGTATATCTCTGGAATGTATGTCATTCCAAACAGCACACCACTCACACATTTAGACCATTCAGAGAATAAGTCATTCATCACTACTCTCTGGACCCGTTCATGTAAACAGTTTCCTATCCGTGTACATACCTGTATAATTTCATTAGGTCCGACAGACCTTATTTTATAGATTAAACATTTTTATAAACAATTATGCCTTAGCAAAATCTAGATCAGTTACGTCCACTGGACTTCTACCATCCAATTTCTCACTTACATCCTCATAGAATGATGACAGGTTGGTCTGACGAGAATGGTCTTTCATAATTTCATGATGATTGTCACCTACGATACCTTTATCACAGAACAATTTCTGTATAGAGTCCCAGAGGTCTTTTAAACACATGGTAATGCCAGCTGTCACAGTGATCACATGATTGGGAGCCTGTCCCATTGACTCCCAATTGCAAACAATGACTAGGAGCTGTCAGTTACACAGAACCTCAGAGCTGCATGGACACATACTGTACATGTGACAATTAGGCGTTAAAGTCCGTGCTGCTGCATATATGCATTATGATGGCGGGATAAAGTTAAAAGGAAGGGAAAAAATAACTGAATAGAAAAACTGAACGCAGACGCCACATTTAAGGACTGCTGAAATACAGGCATACCCCACTTTTACAGTGGGGTTGTATGTTACTTGTCATTCTTGGGTTTCTATTGTATTCTCTATGTATGGATGCTGCACACTTCCACTTCTCTTGTCCTGTATGCTAGGTGTAATTCTCTGTATCTGTTCTTATTCTCTATATTTGGACACTATACAGTATCACATATCTTGTCCTGTATTATGGCTGTAATCCTCAATATCTGGTCTTGTGCCATATGTATGAACACACTACTACTTCTCTGGCCCTGTATGTTAAGTGTAATTCTCAATATCTGGTCTTGTGCCATATGTATGAACACACTACTACTTCTCTGGCCCTGTATGTTAAGTGTAATTCTCAATATCTGGTCTTGTGCCATATGTATGAGCACAGTACTACTTCTCTGGCCCTGTATGTTAGGTGTAATTCTCAATATCTGGCCTTATTCTGTATATTTGGACACTACACAGTATCACATATCTTGTCCTGTATTATGGCTGTAATTCTCAATATCTGGTCCTGTGCCGTATATATGAACACAGTACTACTTCTCTGGCCCTGTATGTTAGGTGTAATTCTTGATATCTGGTCTTGTTCTGTATGTATGGTCAATGTATAGGCACTCATCTTGTTCTGTATGTGGGGTCTCAGTATCTCGTCTAGTTCTATATGAATGGACACCGCTCAGTACTGCTTCTCTTGTCCTGTATGAAGCATGTAATTCTCAATATCTGTTTATATTCTGTATATATGGACACTGCATAGCGTCACTTCTTTTGTATCTTGGAAGTGATCTCATTTACTTTGGGGGAAGAATGAAGCATTAGTGCTTAGTGGGGGAGGGGGGGGGAAATGCACTGGCGCTCAGTAGAGAGGATAAATCATTGGTAATCATCTGTGTTCAGGGGGTGGATCGGTGGTAATGAAGCATCAGTGCCCAGTGGGGTAAGGGGAAAGCATTGGTGTTTCGTGGGAATGGGAAGGGGGAATAACACATGTCAGGCCCTCCTTCCCCTGAATTCCTTCAATGGAGTATGAAGCATCCTGGGATATGTGACATATATATATATATATATATATATATATATAAGCAAAAAAGTCCAAAGGATTGCTGCACTTAAAAACTTTATTTGTTCAAAGATTTGTAAAGTTGCATCTCAGAAAGTGTTCAAGTGTTTCTGGGATAAAATCAGTGCCAACTCCATTATCACAATACAAACAGCAAGAACAAACAGCATCATGAAGGCCAAGGAATACAGCAGACAGGTCAGGGATAAAGTTGTGGAGAAGTTTAAAGCAGGGTTAGGTTATAAAAAAAATATCCCAAGCTTTGAACATCTCACGGAGCATGTTTCAATCCATCATCCAAAAATGGAAAGAGTATGGCAGAATTGCAAACCTACCAAGACATGGCCGTCCACCTAAACTGACAGGCTGGGCAAGGAGAGCAATAATCAGAGAAGCAGCCAAGAGGCCCATGGTAACTCTGGAGGAGCTGCAGAGATCCACAGCTCAGGTGGGAGAATCTGTCTACAGGACAACTATTAGTTGTGCACTCCACAAATCTGGCCTTTATGGAAGACTGGCAGGAAGAAAGCCATGTTGAAAGAAAGAAGTCCTGCTTGCAGTTTGCGAGAAGCCATTTGGGCAACACAGCAAATATGTGGAAGAAGATGCTCTGGACAGATGAGACCAAAATTTAAATTTTTGGCCTCAAAGCAAAACGCTATGTGTGGCGGAAAACTAATGCCGTGTACACACGATCGGATTTTCCGATGGCAAATGTTGGATGTGAGCTTGTTGGCGGTAAGTCCGACCGTGTGTATGCTCCATCAGACATTTGTTATCAGACTTTCCGCCAACAAATGTTGGCTAGCAGGTTCTCAAATTTTCCGCCAACAAATGTTTGTTGTCGGACTTTCCGATCGTGTGCACACAAGTCCATCGCACAAAAGTCCATGCATGCTCGAAACGAACTACGAGCCGGAAGCGCTCGGTCTTGAAAAACTAGCGTTCGTAATGGAGATATCACGTACGTCTTGTACGTCACTACGTTCGTAATTGTTAGCCAATATTTGTGTGACCGTGTGTATGCAAGACAAGTTGGAGCCAACACCCTTCGAACAAAAATCCAGTTTTGTTGTCGGAAAGTCCGATCGTGTGTACGGGGCATTACACTGCACATCACACAGAACACACTATCCCCACCGTGAAACATGGTGGTGGCAGCATTAATGTTGTGGGGATGCTTTTCTTTAGCAGGGAAAGCAAAGATGGACAGCACTGTTGGGAAGATGGATGGAGCCAAATGCAGGGCAATCTTAGAAGAAAACCTATTAATGCCCTGTACACACGGTCGGAAATTCCGACCACAAAATCCGTCAGATTTTTTCCGACGGATTTTGTCCGACACTGGTGTTGCATACACACGGTCGGACAAAGTTGTCGGAAAATCCGATCATTCTGAACGTGGTGACGACGGAACTACGTAGAGGCTTTTAGCCAATAGGTTTGGTCTCCTAATTTGATCTGAGCATGCGTGGCACTTTGTCCGTCTGAATTCTTTACACACGATCGGAAAAAAGTCCGATCAGATTTTGTTGTCAGAAAATTTGAGAGCAGGATCTCAAATTTTTTCTGTCGAAAATTCCGACGGAAAAAGTCTGATGGAGACCACACACAGTCGGATTTTCCGACAACATGGTCCGATCGGACATTTTCCGTCGGAATTTCCGACCATGTGTACATAAGCCGTGGGGGCATAAGAGCCTGCAAAAGACTTGAGACTGGGGCGGAGGTTCACCTTCCAGCAGGACAACGAACCTAAACATACAGCCAGAGCTACAATAGAATGGTTTAGATCAAAGCATATTCATGTGTTACTTAAAAATTGCTGTTCTCCATCCAATCTGACAGAGCTTAAGCAATTTTGCAAAGAAGAACGGGCAAAAATTACACTCTTTAGATGTGCAAAGCTGGTAGAGACATTCCCAAAAAGACTTGCAGCTGAAATTACTTTGACTCAGGGGGACTGAATACAAATGCACGCCACACTTTTCAGAAATGTATTTGTAAAAAATTTTGAAAACCATTTATCACTTTCCTTTCACTTGACAATTATGTGCCACTTTGTGTTGGTCTATCACAAAAAGTTTTTGGTTGTAACATGACAAAATGTGGAAAATTTCAGAGGATATGAATATGAGTGGGAGGTGCACAAAATGCCCAGTGCATCCAATTGGTAAAGGTTTGCTTTAAGCAAATCTGTACAGAGTACAGATTTCATTTTAACAAGACTTAAAATAGAACTAAATAGAACTAAACCCATCGATTTAACCATTTCCCAAAACATGTTACATGCGAGGCATGCTGTGAATGATAACTGTCACAGTTGCTCAACCAAACTGTTAAGCCTTGAAATAGCTAGTGTCATAAGTGATCACATGTGCAGCACCATGGCAACTGCAGATCAAGCAAATGTAAGATGCCAGCTTTTTGGTTGCAAAGGAGAGAAGGGTTTAGTTCTGCTTTAACTGTATTGGCCAAGATCAACCAAAAAGATTAAAGCTTTCTGAATCCAACTATCATTCTCCAGTGCAGGTCGGAAGCTGAATGGTGCCTACAGCACAGTAAGGTGAGGTTTTATTTGGGACCTGTTGGTAAATAAGTCTCAAATGGGGAATTCATAAAGGGTGTCATAGACAAAATATTCAGTGTTTGCACAAGATTCATGAATTAATACTATACAGGATTTATATAGCACCAACAGTCAATGTGCAATGCTTTACAATATAAATGGAGACAGTATGGTTAAACTAGAATGTAAAAGGGTTAGGAGGGTCCTGCTTATGGAAGCTCACAATCTAATAGGGTGGGGCAAGTGGTACAGAAGATAATAACTGTGAGGGATAAGCTGTTGGAAGAATTAGAATTTCATTAGTTAGGTGGAAGCAGGATAGGCTTCCCTGAATAGATGAGTTTTCTGGGATTGTCTAAAAGTGGGCAAAGTAGGAGGTAGCTGTATGGATTGAGGTACAGGGTTCCAGAGAATGGAAGAAGCTCTAAAAAAGTCCTGAAAACAACATGGGAGGAGAAGACAATGGAAATTAGAGAGGAGGAGGTCTTGGGAGGAGCGGAGAGGACAGTATGGGTACTTTATGGAGACAAGACTGGTGATGTAGCTTGGGGCAGGGTTGTAAATGGCTTGTAATTTTGATTATCAGAAGCCAGTGGAGGGATTGGCAGAGAGGGGTGCCGGACACTGAGTGATTGGTAAGGTAGACAAGTCCGACAGCAGCATTCACGATAGACTGAAGGGAGAATAGCCTGTGTAGAGGTAGGCCTATGAGAAGGGAGTTGCAATAGTTAAGACGAGAGGTAACAAGGGAGTGAATGAGTAGCTTGGTGGTTTCATTAGTTAAAAAGGGGCATATATTATATAAAATGGAAACTAAGGGTTAATCGTGTTGTCCTTCCCTCAGGGCACAGTTTGTTCCCAGATGGGGTGTCTGGAGGCGTCGGACAATTCCCTTCACCCAATGTTCAGCATATAAAACTTGTTTCATGCTTCACTTATACTGATAATGTTGTTATCTGTATTTATACATGAAGTACTATGTTAGGCCCCTTCCACACTGACGGACCGTTCAGGTCCACCTGTCAGTTTTGATGCAAGAGGAGACTGAAGGAGTGAAGTGAGGAGTAGAGAGGCTTGATCAGAGTGTTCATACTGGACACTCCCTTTCCAGCCACTTAGTCTATCACACAGTCAGGCACATACCTGAGGAGTTTTGTACTGGGGTGAGCAGAGTCCGATAGACAGTTAGGCCCCTTTCACACTTATACGACTTGTCCCACGATTTGGGACTGCAAAGTAGCATGACAAGTCGTTCCCCATGATTTCCAATGACAGCCATTGATATTAGTACGACTTCAAGCCGTTCCGACTTCAAATTAGTCCCTGCACTACTTTGGTCCAATTTTGATGCCACTTACACAGGCATTCCTTAAAAATCGCGTCAAAAATCGAGGTAAAATCGTGCGACTTTGAAGTCGCATAAGTGTGAAAGAGGCCTTAGAAAGACTAGTTTCCCATCAGATCTGCTTTCCTTTGATTGACAGCGCATGGCAGATCCGCTGCTATTCAGTCCAATAGCAGATTTCAAATCCATCTACTGCCAAATGCTGTCAATCAAAAGCAAGGTGGACTTGATGGGGGACTAGGTCTCTCAAATATCCACAGGCTTCGCCCACCCAACAGGTGCTGCAGCCATAAAACTAGTTCTCTAATAGGTCCACCTCTAATGTGTGTTTTAATTTCCCAAATATGGGCATTGCCATATTTGGGTAATGACATCTCCAGTACTCCACCCCTTTGTTTAGATTTAGCTTTCAGCCAAGGAATCTCCTGGTGACAGCTAAATGGGTTCTGGGATGAAATCCTGTGCAGGATGCACATTCATGACAGCTTTCATGTACAGACATCTCCCCTCTGAGCACTGGCATCCTGCTGTATCCTAGCTCAGAGCTGGTCCTAATTACTGCCAGTTTCCTAATCCGCAAACTGGCAGTAATTGTTTAGGAATCTGTTTCTGCCATAGCGACAGGTTCTTAAAGTGACAATAGTAAAAACGACTTGAATTTGTTGCCTGCGTCAGTAATGTTACTGAAACCGGCTGGAATGTATGCCTGAAACAGGTGCAGGTAGTTATAAAGGGACCTCCCGTCAGATACAGTGAGGGAAAAAAGGATTTGATCCCCTGCTGATTTTTGTACGTTTGCCCACTGACAAAGAAATGATCAGTCTATCATTTTAAAATATCCAAAAAAATGCATTTAAAAAAAGTTATACATTTATTTGAATTTTAATGAGTGAAATAAGTATTTGACCCCTTCTCAAAACATAACTTAGTGCTTGGTGGCAAAACCCTAGTTGGCAATCAGAGGTCAGAAGTTTCTTGTACTTGGCCACCGGGTTTGCACACATCTCATGGGGGATTTTGCCCCACTCCTCTTTGCAGATCCTCTCCAAGTCAGCTCTCTCCACATATTTTCTATGGGGTTAAGGTCTGGAGACTAGACCACTCCAGGACCTTAATGTGCTTCTTCTTGAGCCACTCCTTTCTTGCCTTGGCCTTGTGTTTTGGGTCATTGTCATGCTGGAATACCCATCCACGACCCATTTTCAATGCCCTGGCTGAGGGGAGGAGATTTTCGCCCAAGATTTTATGGTACATGGCCCTGTCCATCGTCCCTTTGATGTGGTGAAGTTGTTCTGTCCCCTTAGCAGAAAAACACCCCCAAAGCATAATGTTTCCACCTCCATGTTTAACGGTGGGATGGTGTTTTTGGAGTCATAGGCAGCATTCCTCCTCCTCCAAACACGGTGACCATTGTTCCTAATTTTTACTGACAGTCTACTGACTGGAATGGTACCAGCTGATTGGAGAAAAGCCAATGTAGCACCAATATTTAAAAAGGGCCCTAAATACATCCCTGGGAATTACAGACCAGTTAGCCTAACATCAATAGTACGTAAACTCTTGGAGGGGATGATAAGGGACTATATACAAGATGTTAGTAATGAGACCGGTATCATTAGCAGTAATCAGCATGGATTCATGAAGAATAGTTCTTGCCAAACCAATCTATTAATCTTCTATGAGGAGGGGAGTTGCCAGCTAGATCAAGGAAGGCCCGTAGACATGGTGTATATGGATTTTGCAAAAGCATTTGACACAGTTCCCCATAAACGTTTACTGTACAAAATAAGGTCCGTTGGCATGGACCATAGGGTGAGTACATGGATTGAAAACTGGCTACAAGGGCGAGTTCAGAGGGTGGTGATAAATAGGGAGTACTCGGAATGGTCATGGGTGGGTAGTGGGGTCCCCCAGGGTTCTGTACTGGGACCAATCCTATTTAATTTGTTCATAAACGACCTGGAGGATGGTGTAAACAATTCAATCTCTGTATTTGCGGACAATACTAAGCTAAGCAGGGCAATAACTTCTCCACAGGATGTGGAAACCTTGCAAAAAGATCTGAACAAATTAATGGGGTGGGCAACTACATTGCAAATCTATACACTGGGGGGAGAACCTCTGGGGGAATCTATGATGGAAAAGGACCTGGGGGTCCTAGTAGATGATAGGCTCAGAAATGGCATGCAATGCCAAGCTGCTGCTAACAAAGCAAACAGAATATTGGCATGCATTAAAAAGGGTATCAACTCCAGAGATAAAACGATAATTCTCCCACTCTACAAGACTCTGGTCCGGCCACACCTAGAGTATGCTGTCCAGTTCAGAGCACCAGTCCTCAGGAAGGATGTACTAGAAATGGAGCGAGTACAAAGAAGGGCAACAAAGCTAATAAAGGGTCTGGAGGATATTAGTTATGAGGAAAGGTTGCGAGCACTGAACTTATTCTCTCTGGAGAAGAGACGCTTGATAGGGGATATGATTTCAATATACAAATACCATACTGGTGACCCCACAATAGGGATAAAACTTTTTTGCAAAAGGGAATTTAACAAGACTCGTGGCCACTCATTAAAATTAGAAGAAAAGAGGTTTAACCTTAAACTACGTAGAGGGTTCTTTACCGTAAGAGCGGCAAGGATGTGGAATTCCTTTCCACAAGTGGTGGTCTCAGTGGGGGGGGCATTGATAGTTTCAAAAAACGATTAGATAAGCACCTGAACAACCGCAACATACAGGGCTATACTATGTAATACTGACATATAATCACACACATAGGTTGGACTTGATGGTCTCATCTGACCACAACACTTTCAACCTAGTTCTCCTGTGAACCCAGAGCCCAGTTCTCCTGTGAATCATTCAGATGTTCATTAGCAAACTTTCCGATGGACCTGTACATGTGCTTTCTTGAGCAGGGGGACCTTGCGGGCGCTGCAGGATTTCAGTCCTTCACGGCGTAGTGTGTTACCAATTGTTTTTTGGTGACTATGGTCCCAGCTGCCTTGAGATCATTGACAAGATTCTCCCGTCTAGTTCTGGGCTGATTCCTCACCATTCTCATGATCATTGAAACTCCACGAGGTGAGATCTTGCATGGGGCCCCAGACCGAGGGAGATCGACAGTCATTTTATGTTTCTTCCTTTTGCAAATAATCGCACCAACTGTTGTCACCCTCTCACCAAGCTTCTTGGCGATGGTCTTGTAGCCCATTCTAGCCTTGTGTAGGTCTCCAATCTTGTCCCTCACATCCTTGGACAGCTCTTTGGTCTTGGCCATGGTGGAGAGATTGGAATTTGATTGATTGCTTCTGTGGACAGGTGTCTTTTATACAGGTAACAAGCTGAGATTAGAAGCACTCCCTTTGAGAGAGTGCTCCTTATCTCAGGTCATTACCTGTATAGAAGACACCTGGGAGCCAGAAATCTTGCCGATTGATAGGGGATCAAACACTTATTTCACTCATTAAAATTCAAATCAATTTATAACTTTTTTGAAATGTGTTTTCCTGGATATTTTTGCTGTTATTCTGTCTCTCACTGTTAAAACAAACCTACCATTACATTAGTAAAAAAATTAAAATAAACCTACCATTAAAATTATAGATCAATCATTTCTTTGTCAGTGGGTAAACATACAAAATCAGCAGGGGATCAAATACTGTTTACCCTCAATATAAGCCCTGGTTCACACTGGTGCAATCTGAAATGCGATTTGACATGTCAAATCGGCAGCAATGGCACCGTCCTAATCGGTGAATTGCCGCAATTGCAGCGCCGCACCGATTTCAAAAAGTAGTTTCTGTACTACCTTTTGAAGGAACAGATACCCGCACAGATGTTTGTGAAATCCTCGCCGAAATCGGGACAGACATGCGGGAGATTCATTCCTGCAGCTCAGTGTGAACCTGGGCTAAGAGACATAAATGCTTCATTGGTTCCCCCAGAATACGAGTTCTCTTTTGTCTTTGAAAAGAAATGCAAAACTCACACATCAAGCATCAGCTGTCAATTTAAATGAGCCCAGGTGTTGTAAATCAAGACAGGACCATATTCCATTGCCTGATTCAATCAGTTCAATTTATTCTGAGCAGCATGAAAGGAAAAACAATCTTCCGATATTCCTCAGAGGAAGGGAGGGGGGTTATGCTTTGGGGGGGGGGGGGGTTTGACTTATCAGATTTACTGCCGGAGAGGCCAGTAAATTGCTGTCTCGTTGCTGGCTCCTCCGGTAGTGAAGACACAGCTTGACATCAAGGAAGTCTGACATTTCATGTGCAAAATCCATCCTCTCTCCCTGTCCCTGCTACACAAGTGCACACTCTTCCCCTGAGCTGCCTCTCCAGTTTTCCAGCAGGCATAACAACTGTCATAAAATATGTCATTATAGACATAGTGTCCATGGAATACAAATGGAACGGTAATGTATAAATGTAACATTAAAAAAAAAATAATAATAATAACTTTAATCTTCAATTAAACTTTACCTTACTGACTAATTTGTTTTAATAAAAGCACGGCAGTGAAATAATTGATTAATCAACTTTGTAACTAGTATAGATTGCCTAACATTTTTATACCAGCTTTTGAACAATCCATCATGCCTGGTAAGGAACAATAACATTGTATTCACTATCATACAGAGCTGTTGCTGTATCCAGATAATTAGAGGAATTTACAGGTGCCCATAGGCACAGCATTCCATAGACACAGCACAGTCCACAAATCCACACTGCAATCTGCAAAATGTGAACATTTCCCATTGGATATAATGAACAGATCAAAATCCTGTACAACAATAAGGGTAATGCTCAATGTACACCACCAAGCTGGACAAACTTCAATCTGAAAATCGAAGGAGCTGGGTAGGAAATTCTTGGCTGAACAATTAACTGCAGCCAATCAAATGCAGTCACTGTTCAGGAATTCTGACAGCTGCAGAAGCAGCAGCTGTCATAATACAAATGCCAGGTGGACAGATTCTTCCATCCATGCTGTTTAGAGTAGATAGAAGAACCTATTGATTTCTCTCCTTTAGTTTGAAGGGCTGAACGAGAAAAATCGTAACATGTAAAAAAAAAGTTGATTCTTTCACTTCCCTTGCTTTATAGTTTGAAATCTGTCAGGTAGGTAAAACTGGGCTTTAAAGTGGACAGGAGTTTCCATGGGTAATATTCCAGATCTGTGTTTTCTTTATATTTTAATGCAGAGATCCCACAAGCACTGCCGCCCATGGCAACCAATCATAAAAGAGCTGTCTCGTATGCAGCATAATGTAGTATAAATAAATTCTATGCTTTTATCGGTTAATATGGGCCTGAGTGCATGTGTATACTGCATGGTATTGAAGAGCTCCAATAAATGTTAAGTTGTAGTTGTACCCCTATTATATAAAGAGACTAAAAAGTGCAAAATAGTAGTGCTAAGAGTAAAATATATATTTTTATATATGTAACAATTAAAACCACATGGAAACTCACATGCCAGGTAAAAGTAATTTTGTATACTGGATAGTCACTTTGCACCACTCGTCTCTCATTAGCAACAAGTGTGGCACAAGGGTTGGCCTAGCTGTTCCTGATGCAGAGCACCAAACTAAGTACATGTTACCCAATTCAAGGTAAACTAATAGGTAAGGGATCCGATTTCATAAGTTAAGGATGTTTCTTGAGGTTAAAAAAGACAAATATATATAGATAGATATATATACTTATTTATATAATAAAAAATTAAGGAGTTAAGAATGTAAAAACCTAAAAGTGCTTTTTTTGTGGGGCAAGTGACCCCTATAAACTGGAGGGGTTGGTGGAGACTGTAACATCCCACGTAGCTCTCCCTCCTTAGTCCCTGGAGAGCGCTGGGGTGAGGTAAGGCTGCATGTGTCTGCGAGTCTCTGGGCACTGCTCCCCCCTCTGGTGAAGCTCATAAGATGGTGCAGTAGTACAGGTAACTGGACCAGGAGGAGGGAGCTGAGGAGGAGTCAGATGTCAGGAGGTCACAGGCATTGCCGGCGAGCGGGGGACAGGGCTGCGGTGGGGGCAGCGCTGTGTCAGGAGTAATGCGTATAATGAGGCGGTGCATGCACAATGCCATTTTGCTGTGCTGGTTGGCGGGAGGCCATGTATTCCGTGTAACTGATTGTCACCTTCTCACTTCGGTACCTGTACCAAAAACACAGTGATACATGAAATGCTTAAACACATAAAAATGTAAGGTGATAAACAGAAACATCTAAATGTTTTTAGTCAATAAGCATCAAAGCTAACTACATACCTATGGATTAGTCAGTCTGTAGGATACCTGGACTTTAGGAAGACAGATCTATGCATACATCCCATCATTTTCTTTAAAGTGGAACTCCAGACAAAATAATGTAAACATCTTAGGTAAATACCTCATTTATGTCATATCTTACTCTTATAGCTGAAAGCCTTCTCTGTGTGCACAGTTTAACACCCTTACCCCTTGAAATTATGAAAATGGTGCTAGCTTATCTTCTACTGAAGAAGTTCCACCTTAGGATGCAACGTGTATAGGGGGACAGATCCTGGATTGTGATGTCATCCCACGATCATCTTACTAGCAGTATTATCTTTACATGGGCAGTATTCAAATTTAAAACGTAGAACACTAGTGGCTCTTTTTTTTTTTGCCTTTTTATGAATTTATCCCCATGCTCGGTGGCGAGAAGAGAGAAAAGTTTGAGGAGACCAGAGGATTAACCCCTGAAGGGGGCAAATGCTTTTGTGAACTTACTGGTGATTTAGAGGTCCTATTTTGGAGTTGAGCAGCCATCATTCACTGTTCTGTTGGTGGAGGCACGGATGACACTTGAATTTTTGTTTTTACAAAGATATATCACTTCGAAGCATAGTCATGGATTTGTTTATTACTTTGGACTTTAGTATAAGATTACATCTGTGGATTTTGAATTATTTCATAAAATATTTTTTATTCACTACTTTTGTTAGTAACATATCATTGTATTTGGAGAGTGTCATTATTCACTACTTTTATTGTATTTAAAGGTTGCGATGTACTATATTGGGATTATATTAGTCTGGAGGTTGTGGTGAAATCATCTTTAGAGTGTTCAGCTTGCAACTTTTGTTCATTTTTGCAATATCTGGTGTTTATTATTTATTTAATATTTATTTATTTTTAATTGATTGTGCTGATTGATCGCAATATAACATTGGTCAGTACATGTTTAGAAATCTCTGTTAAAGAGATTTTTGTACTTACGTCTCCACTGGAGTCTAGATGTGTGCATCTTGGGTGAATGGCATGTAAATTATGTACAAAAACATTTATAGATACTTTAGTTTGTGTGGAAAAAAAGCTATAGCTTTTATATTTATATTGCAGATTTAATACCTGTGCAAAGTTAATTACAATATTGATTTTCAAAACAGGTGTAGCTGTGCTTTAAGTACCACCTAATATTTCATACAAATGCCGGAGTCCTAAGCTAAACTTCTTGTTGGGATTTATTTACTAAAGGAATAGAGCAGGTTAACTTTGCAAAGTGAATTTTCACTTTGTGAATTTGATGAAAATTCACTTTGCAAAGAAGACCCAATCACATGCATGGAAACTTGAAAATGTTTTTATTTTGGTTGCACAGGCTTGTGAATTTCCCTTAAAAAGTAAAAATTCACTTAGCTAAGTGAACAGTCTAAACCCCTTTATTAAATAAACCCCATTGTGAGCAAATACAGTAATATTTAGCCAGCATATAGGTAATTCTAGATGACAAAATGGGATTATTGACTTATCAATATTAGGTAATAGGACAATAGCAAAAAAAAAAAGCTACTGGGACATCTCCCCCAAAAACCTGCTCCCACTCCCAGGTAGTGTAGAGATGAAGAGACAACCAGATTAATAATAGGAATATGATCCGCATGACAACGTCCCCTGCACCACAAAAGGTGTCCAGGATTGCTCCCCTGCCCATAAGGCAGCATTAGAGAGAACCCTATGGGAACCTTTCATGACTGCAGAGGAAAAAACCTCCCTACCTTGATCTCTGGGTTGTAAATTCACCACTCTAAAGCCCCATACACACGGTCGGACAATCCACGGACCAGGTCGGTCGGATCCTGTCCGTCATACTTTGTCTGGTCTTGGAAGTCAGATGCATAGGATGGTCCAGAGACAGCTTGTTTATACTGCCAGAATGATCGGATTTGGTGTGATCGGACCGTGTTGTCGGCAAATCTTTCCAGCAGGAGATAAGACTTTGGAACATGGGCATTTAGTACTGTCTCAAAAGACCATGAGATCCAGTACTCTCATGCAGACACATACTGAGAGTGACCTTTGATCCTTAAGGTTCGATGTGCAAGTTTGCTGGGATAGAAATTTGCCGCAGTGCTATGGGGTGCTGGACAAAGCCGCTTCTAGAATCAGGCCCAGATACTGCAGCCTTGCAGATTGTTTGAGTCATGATTTTAGATCCTGTGGAATTTCTGCCAAGATTGCACAGAATGGCAGATGTGGTCCCTTAAGGACAGAGGAGACTGATCCTTCTGCAGAAGATCATTTAAGTAACCCCACCACCGAGAGTGGAGCAGAGCCAACAATGGAGCAAGCACCTTTGTGAAAAATCAAGGGGCCATAGACAAGCCCTTAGGAAGAGTGACTAATTGGTATTGCAGATCATCCATCGCAAAACTCTGATAATAATGGTTTTGCAGAAAAATGGGGATGTGCAGGTAGGCATCCTTGATATCCATGGAACCAGAAAATCCCCCTGAAGAAGGGACACAATGCAACTCAGTGTATTATCACCCAACTCAGTGTATTATCACCCTTTGGCCAGTTATATTTGCATACTGCTCCCAGGGGGCTTTGCTGGGCTGAGCTGTTCCCCTTTTGCTGTTTGTCCTTTATGGCGGTGGTTTCCATCCAGCTTGGGGGCTGCGATGTGCATAGGGGAGTTCTGTTTCTGATCTCTTGCTGTCCTCCCCTGTCTGTTGACGGGGGGTGGCCACCTGCACATCGGCGCCATGTTTTCCACGCCCATACACTGACGTCTCCCTGACGTTATTGAGGTGTGGGCTGTGTGGGTCATCCTGGACGGTTGGGTGGTTGTTGCATCCATGCACCCCTTTTGATGGTGGATGTCTTATGAACACCCATGCGTCACCGCCCGTACATGACGCTGGGGGCGTCACCTACAAGCCCTTGTGGGTATATCTAGACGTTCAGCACGGCTGGGATTTTGCTTTACAACTTGACGATTGGATAGAGCAGTTACATTTCTAAGAACAAACTGACAACCCTTGGTTTTTTCACTCCATTGAGGTACGACCTTTCTACTTTCTTGACACCCATTGGGTTTGTTACACTGTCTTTATACACATGTAATATCTATATAATTTCTATATTGCCCTGTAGTCTTTCTGCCCATACCAGCTTTATAACTATGTTGGTCTGCATTCATGAATTTACCATATTCCATATTTCAGTCCTTCTTACCAACATATTCCAATAAGCTTAATTCATTTATTTACATCCTTTTGTATATATAAATTACATTTTAGAACCTTATACATTAAGCTCATTCTGCAATTATGATGCCCTCTGATATATGTGCATCCTTGCAGACATTTTCCAGACATGATTCTTAGGGGCTAAGTGGAAACCTGCAGTGAGAAATACCCCTATCCAGACCGTGCTGATCCTCCGGATGTTCCCCTGTTGTGGCCTTTGTTTGTTCCACCCCCTCAGCTCCCGAGCTGGATGCACTACACAGCTGCCATTTTTGATATCCAGCTTTTTGCGATTTATCTCAGACCTTCGGTAAGTATGAGGTCTGTTTCAGACCTCTCTTGCCAATTATTCTGCCTGCCCCCATTTATCAACAACATACATTGATTGATCTTACTATTTACATGGCAGATACAACAATCATGCATCCGCCCCTGAAGAAGGCCGCAGGGTCTCGCGAAATGCATAGGGCTTTATTGATGCTTGTTTTATGCCAGTATATGCTGGGTATTATTGATGTCTGTATTATGTTTACATACTTCTCTGTCCACATGTATGTACATTTTATTTTCTTATTGTGTATGTGTATTCACTGACCTAGCAACTTTTAAGCTTTATTGTTGCTCATGGATGTACAACATTTATATGTAATAAATCTTTGTATATTTACTTTCATCTGTGTTGTGTACATTGGCCACTATGCCGGGTAACTCACAATCATTGTTGTTGCCGCTCTGTTACATAATATTTTGAAACAAATAAATTGATTTTGTCTCAGTGTTTGCTGTGGACATTGGCTAAACCTCTCTCACCTCATCTAAAGTCCCAGGGCTATTTTTCCTGTTTTTCCTGAAGAAGGGACACAATGACCAATCTCCCATTCTCCATGTGAAATTTCTGTATCGGCAGGAACACTTTGAGACATTTTAAGTTCAGAATTGGACGCAATTCTTCAATGGGCTTTGGGACCATAAAGAGGTTTGAATAAAACCTTTGAAAGCATTTTCCTGCTTGAATGAGAGCAACAACCCCTGAGAATAGTTGTTTGCATGAATATTTGTTGCATGCCAGCTATTAGTATTACCTGGACAGCGAATGGGCTTTGTTTGAGAACATAAAGTAAGGGGAAGGCAAAGTGTGAAATTCCAGCTGGTAGACCTTGAAAAAATTGCTCGGAACCCACAGGTCCGAAATAAGTTTGAACCAGAAAGCCGTGAAAGTTGACAAATGTCTCCCACTCCGAAAAGAGGGGGCTCCCTGTCACTGGCCTTGGCACCTGACTTGGCTAGTTTGGAAGGCTACGTCTTCTTATGTAAAAACATTCCAGTCTTAGCCCTGGTGTTGGAAGTCGTGGAAGGATGAAAGGAACCCCTTTCTAACATCCAGAGTGAAATACCTACTGATGGAGATGCAAGCCCTCTTTTTTTTGGAGAAGAAGACTTTTATGCCTTTGATCTTCTTGATGTACTTATCTAAAGGAAAAGGGCCCATCCGGGAGAGTTGACACAGTATCGTAAGGCTGTATGCAACAATGTTAATCAACTGTGAACAGAAGCATCCCTAATGACCAATTAATCTGACGGATAGTCATGGAAGCAGGCTGCATGGCAGGACTAGCCAGGGAAACATGTCTTTCAAGTGACTCTAAACTCTGGTTTAAAAAAAGAAAATTCTATACAAGTATGTATTATTACTTTCAAAAAGTACCTTTTATTGCTATCAGTCTCCTCCAAATCTCCAATTCCTATTTTATTTTGTGATCTGACTTCCTGTTAGAGGGTGGCTAAGTTTGTTCTTTATGGACCCACCATATGTTCAGGAGGTCCAGAAGCTCACAGAGGACAATAGAAGGAGGCAGAAAAATACAGCACTTTCATAAAATAGATTAAAGGGCCATTGGATGTATATAGATTATTTTTGGATAATAATATTGTTTAGTGTCACTTTAGAGAGAACCTCCTGCTTCTTATCTACTGAATCCTTGAACACATGAACATCCTCTACAGGGGCCATGAGGGTCTTATTGGGGAAAGAAGTAACAGGAACCACCACAGGAAAGCCCACTTACGTAAAAAGCTTTCCGCAATAGGATACTATAAAGCTAACTGCTTGGGATGAGAGAAGAGCTTCTCAGGGTATACTCAAAGCTAACTGCTTGGGATGAGAGAACAGCTTCTCAAGGTATACTCAATGAGTGAGTGGACTGGAAAAATATTAGATGTTTTAGGAATTTTATATATCCCATAATGGACACCCTGGGGTGCGAAGATTCAGGCTGCTCTAATGCTAAGCAAGAATGTACTGCATTCTTTCAACTTAGAGACTTCAGCACTGGATGAATCCTCTCAATTCATGGCCTCTGATGACGAGGGATCCTCCTCTTGTAAATCCACCTCCTCTGGAGCCTCATTAGGTTCAATAGTAAATTCAAAGGCTGAATCTGGAGGGTAGGCAGAAATGGCATGGGTGTGCAACTCTTGTTTCCCATGGCCTTAACAAGGCCTGAAATTATATCCATGAACTCAAACAGTGTGGCAGAAAATTCTTCAGAATATGACCACTGGAGGACATGGATTCAAAAAAGAGGGAACTACCAGAGAGCAAGGAACCAGGCCCATGTACAGCAGAAGTAACACCCGCCCCACAATGAAGCCATAAACTGAGACTGAGCTACTAAGACCCTCGGGACCCTTGACTCTATGATCTGCCATACCCTCAAAACCTAAAAGGGGCATGCACAACCACCACTGTGATAGAGTGGGGAGGATAATGCCTCAGTACATCACCTGTATGTCTCTTACAAAGCAAGGCCATTCAGACACAGTATGCTATACTGGCCAAGCATGCAAAATTGCCACCAATCCGAACAGAGGCCCTAGAGATAATTTTTTTTGTATAATGTGAAAGATGATGTTATACCGTGAGAATCATGATCGTTATTCTAAGCAAAAAAATTGTGATTCTCATTTTAGCCAGAATCGTGCAGCTCTAGCTTCTGCCCTGACGTACTGGTCAAACAAAGGAATATTGAGAAGTTAACCATTTTCTTACTTTGCTCTCCTGGATGGGCACACCCCTGCAGGGGTCTTTAGAGTCTGGGCTCTGCACCAAGCAGACCATGGCTCTGGATGTGTAGAGCATCCTGCGGCTAACTCCATACATTGCACTTGGTGCTAAGGGGAGTGCCCACAGCAGGATCCAGTGCATAGCACACCATTACAGGCCAGACCTGCGTCTTAATTGCAGTGAGGTCTGGGTACAGTCGCCAAAGTGCTGGCTGAGAGACAACCTATCTGGAAGCTGCAATAAAAAGCTGTCTATGGTGCAGCCAATTTGACAGAAGGTTCAGCAGAGAAAAAAAATCCAGAAAACGAAATCTCCATATGAGAAGGCAAGCTTCTCTCAGCAGAGAGAAGAAGTCCATAACCTAAGGACACTAGCAAAAAACTGAGGCTAACTGGGAGTGGGAGGGGTCATATGGAGTTTGTCCCAGCAGCTTTTTTTTTTCAGTGTCCAACCAGCTGATGGTAGGTGCATAAAGCACAGTTATAAAGACTTAGGAGCCTGTGTTCTGTATTGTATGGTCAGGAAAGTACTGTTACATGATAAATAGGGAAATAACACTAGATGTCTTAAATGTAATGAAAATTTTGTTGTTTTTGTACCCTAAAGGAACTTACCTTGTGAGTTTGATGCTTTTCCTATACTCATTAGTAATAGGAGCTTTAAAGCCGCCTTTCCTGAGCAGAGAGTCTATTGTCTGAATCTGATCCCAGTCTGGGAAAACACATATACATATTAGGATATGCAGACACTTCAAAGAAACAAAAATCATTACAAAACTGACTACAATCGTTTTTTTCCGACAACTTTGTCCGACCGTGTGTATGCAACACAAGTTTCGGCCAAAATCCGTCGGAAAAAATGTTGTGGTCGGAATGTCCGACCGTGTGTACAAGGCATTACATGTTTTCTACAGCAGGTAATGCTGTGACAGTCCATAGGCTAGGCTGTTCTTATAATTGCAGTACAACACAGTGTATCGATCTGAACAGCCTTATTAAAGGATATGTTTACTTTAAAAGAATAAATAAATAAATAAATACACATTTTTTTGCAGGTAAAAAAATGTACATTTATTTACTTATTTTTTTGGAGGCTGTAAAGCATTGGACCAGTGATCAGCAGATCGCTCGTGCCATGCAGGTCTCTTGCAGACCTGTCAGTGTATCTGTGTGCCCGTACATCCCTAAAAACGGGTGAAACATGTAACATGTTCCCAAAGGGGAACTTTTGCTTTAAAGAAAATATGCATGAAAGCCATACATCAACGCACACTAAAAGTGCAGGTTAATGCATGTGAAAAAAATATGCAAACATTCACATTATAAGTATATATTACTATATCTTGTCTTTGTGTAAGAATGAACCAGGAAAAAATATATGTAAAAGGTAGAGACACTGAAATAGAGACACCTTGTTCCTTGGCTACTTCTGGCAGGTAGGTGGCTGTGCGTTTTACTCCTTTTTCATTTAGGAACTCAATTCGGATTCCATGGACTCCAACCTGAATGGGAAAGTTAAAAGAACTAGACAGAGTTGAACCCTTTTGAGTGGAAACATTTAATAAATGATTGTGAAGACTTTGGGAATGAACTGTCATAAAATAAAAATAAACATTGCTATACACAGGAGAAAATGTACTGTATATATTTGTCTACTGACAGACCATAGAATTTTGTTACTTGTAGTGAACATTCACTGTTTAGAGGACACAATTATCTGCATGTTTATTTCTGCATATCTACTAGGAGGGAACAATGGTGAATGTGCTAAAGCTCTACAATCTGCTGAATTGCCTTCCTGTGCGAATCCAATATCCCCAGATGTGCTCAGTGGGCAGAACATGTGCTGCTTGGTCGCAAACATTAAGGTCAAATCTATTTTTGTAAAAAATTGTATTTTAAAGTATTTAATTTAGAAAAAAAGACAAAGAAGATCTAACTTTGTAAATGTAGACTTGTTTAGTATCTGTATCAGCTGATCATAAAAAATAAAAATAAAAGGTATAGGCAAAACTGTATCAGCTAATCGGATATCTGGAGTAGATTGGTGTAAAGCCAGCAGGCATTTTTAAAGTGGAACATCAGGCAGATAGAAAATTGCAGTGATGCCCATTCTCTTTCACTGATTTGACATAGCTGTGCTCAGGGGTCAAGTCCTGGGGAAAAAAGTGTGGGAACTCCCACCCAGTGTTGGTCATCTTACTTTAAAAAAGTAATTAGTTAAGTTACAAATTACTTCTCACAAAAAGTAATTACGTTAGTAACTCAGTTACTACATTGGAAAAGTAATTAGTTACGCAGCAAAGTAACTGACTTTTTTAATATTTTATACGTGTAACTAAGGGGGCGGGTCTAGTATTACTGTAAGCAAGGGGCGCATTTATTATTATTGTTGTATATCGTGTAACCAAGGGGCTGCTCTATTATTACTCTAACCAAGGGGCAGATCTGTTATAGCGTGTAAGCAAGGGGCGGGTCTATTATTATTATTATTATATCGTGTAAGGGGCGGGTGGCTACAGAAGAGGGTGAATGTTAAATTAATGGGCAGAGCTCGATATATAACAATAATAATAAATGCACCTCTTGGTTACAGTAATACTAGACCCGCCCCTTACAAGATATACGCCCCTTGCAGAGTAGCATGAGCATCAGGAGCGTGCGGCATCGCCTCGTACAATTACATGTTAACTGCACCTGCGCAGTGTAGAGTTCACTCAGAGCTGTTTAGGTTCGGCAATTTTCGGAAGCTCCGTAGTCCTTCGTACTGCGCAAGCCCTGCGCCTGCGCAGTACAGGGGGTCCTTATCCGGCGGGGGAACTTTTTCGGCAGGACACCGGAATTACACTACTGCCATCTAGTGACGGTAGATGTAATTGGGGTAACTAAGCCAAAGTAATGGGAACTGAGTTACCATGAGGGGAAAAGTAATCAGTTAGATTACTCGTTACCCTCTAAAGTAACTGCGTTATGTAACTCAGTTTATTGTAACTCAGTTACTTACATCACTGCTCCCACCCAAGATCCACTCCCCCACCAAAAAAAATAAAAATGATACGCTCATATGCACAAACGCTTCAAAAGTGTTATTTTTCATCCAATTTTCGTATTGTGTGTATGAAGCTTAACTGTTAGTACATAAAAAAAAAAAAAAAAACAATCCTCAATAAACATAAATACGGTAATTCTCTGAATAATCAGCATTCATTCAATTGTGCTTCCATGCAAATTTGAACATCATGTTCTGATCTTTATTGGGGAATTTTATTTTGTATATAGAGTGTTTATGTGGTGAGTTTACATTTTTCATTGAACATAGTTTGGATAACACAGGTTTAAACGGAAAGGTCATAAATTAACTGCACATTATCTGGACAGAATGCTTGGGGAGATAGTGATGTGTTCCTGCTTAGGAGATGTATGTTAGCTTGGGGGGGTGCAAACTCTGCAGGGCTTCAACACGCACTCGCTGCTATTCCAACCCTTCACATATTTCCACATAAACTTCCCTCCTGGCATTAAACTTTGCCAGGTATTGTGCTCAGCTTACCACCCCAAACTGATGTTCTTCCCTCAGCTCACCTCTCTCCCTGCATGTCCTGTGAGCAGAATAGCTGCTCTACCCATCAGCTAGACCTAGACCTGATCTACCCATCAGCTAGCTGTGATTGACAGGTAGATCGAAGCGGAAGCTGTCATGGGGCCCCCCCTACTGGCAATGCCTGAATGGTCAGGTGTGCAGCACTTACTTTTGCAAGCTGTGTCGGCAGCTGCTGGTGTAGCACCTGCTACACAGCTCACATACTTCAAAGTCTTGCAGGACACGGCTGCTAACGGGAACTGAGTTCCTGTTGTGGAAAAAGTACAGGAACTCCGTTCCCATGCGTTCCCGCAGGACTTGAGCGCTGGCTGTGCTGCTGTGGAAATTTTTGACATGGCTGCATGTTGTGCTAATGATGCCTGAATCACAAGACTGACTGCAGAAATCCTTTATCAGGCAAAACAGTTCTCTTCTTTGTACTTAGCTGTTTGCTGAGAGTTCAGTGAACCGGTATTCTGTATGAACTAGCTAAAGTAAGCGTTCTGCTGTATAGAAAGCACTTTTTTAGCAACAGGTATGGGTGACATGTAAATGCTCCACTATCTCCCACAAAGCAGCATTCGGTGCCTGCTCACACAGAAAAATAATTGCTGTGGGTAATGTGCTGCCAAGGTGGGTAATGTGCTGCCAAGCTCTATAAAAACAAATATATTCAGAAAGTCAATATTTGCATGGTATTTTCAGTCAATTCCCAGGATGACACATGCATCATATGGTACTGAAAAGGCTAGGCATTGAACACTTACTTTAGCTAGTGAATACAGAGTACAAGTTTACACTAAAGGTAAAATCAAGCTTATATTGTGTTTGCTGGCCCAAAAAATTGCCCATACTAGCCCTATGCATTCAGGGACCTGCGTTCCAGGCATTCATCCCTGAATACATAAGGCCCTAAAAGGGTAGAGAGCAGAGGGGGGCAGTTCAAACTTCATAACTACACTTAGGAAGCTCCTAGCTACACAGGAAATTACTACAAAATACTACATTGTACTTGTCCCACAGGGGGCAGAACAGTGTAAACAAAATTATAGCGCTTCTTTAAAAAACCTCAATAAAAATGTATTGAATATAGATATAAAAAATAAAATATAGAATAGATATAAAAACATCATCTTAAAAAAACGTTCTAAATCGAAACAAAAAAAGGTAAAAGAAAGTTGACCTACAACCTTTATAGATTCTTTTTAAAATTACTAAATCACCTCCCAATCCAGAAAGTCGCCTACATCTTCAAAGTTGGTGAGCAGAGACACGGAGCATGTCAGCTTGGGCAGCTCCTCACGGGTTAGTGGAGGAAAGCGACTGTCCTTAAGGGCACTGCAGAATGAAAAACTAATGTAATAGAAATATATTTTTATACTTGTAGTATGCATAGTAGATGTTAAACATTTGGATCGGTAAGCCAAGTATGCTGACAAAAGTAATTTATGCATTTCACTATATCCTGCATTTAAGGTTTCTGGTTTTACCCTGCTTTTTTGAAAGCTGAGAACAATTATTTTATCAACATAGCATGTATTGGTTGAGAAGTTTATTGTCAGCCATATCAGAGTAGTTTATTTCCAGCTAGATCATGCTGGCTGCCATTTGAAACCTGGGACACGTTTGTTTAATGGCAAATGCAGTACAACCAGGAAAAATGATTTTGTTGCTGTACATAAGGAATTAAAAGCGCTTCAATAAAACAGGCACATATGAGATGCCAATTGGGTTCAGGCAGATGCATACTGGCCAACTGCTCTCAAGAGAAGAAGGACTGGATGAGTGAGAAACCTTGTTTTGCATTAAGCCCTGATATAGGAAGCACTGGCAGCTTCTGAATGCACCATCTTTCTCCTCCTCTTTCCAATCACTTCAATAACTTAACAACACTTGGCCAAGATGCAAAAAACAATAACAAAAAAAAGCAATAGAAGTAAAATAGGTAAAAGATAAATAGACACATTGGGGGTTATTTACGAAAGGCAAATACACTTTTCACTACAAGTGCAAACTACAAATGCAAAGTGCACTTGAAATTGCACTGAAAGTGCACTTGGAAGTGAAGTCGATGTAGATCTGAGGGGGACATGCAAGGAAATAAAAAACAGCATTTTAGCTTGCACATGATTGGATAATAAAATCAGCAGAGCTTTCACTAATTTCAAATCTAAGCCTCAAATTTACAGCAACTGCACTTCCAGTGCACTTTCAGTGCAATTTCAAGTGCACTTTGAACTTGTAGTTTGCACTTGTAGTGCAAAGTGGATTTGCCTTTCGTAATTAACCCCCATTGTCCTTTGCAAACAGAATAATATTTATTTTCTATTTTCTATTTTCCACAAAAAATAACTGAAAGCATAAAGCCTGCTATAAATAATCTACTCTTCTTTTCTCCAGTCTTTGGAAAATCCAGTTCCAATAGTTTAATCACTTCCAGCAAGTAGGGACGTTGCTGGCAAAGTCCAATTTCAGTTTACTGATAAATTAGCCATATACAGTGCATCCGGAAAAAAAATCACAGCGCTTCACTTTTTCCACATTTTGTTATGTTACAGCCTTATTCCAAAATGGATTAAATTCATTATTTTCCCCAAAATTCTTCAAACAATACCCCATAATTTCAACGTGAAATAAGTTTGTTTGAAATCTTTGAAAATGTATTAAAAAAAAAAAAAAAAAAAAATCACATGTACATAAGTATTCCAAGCCTTTCCCATGACACTCAAAATTGAGCTCAGGTGCATCCTGTTTCCACTGATTATCCTTGAGAAGTTTCTACAACTTGATTGGAGTCCACGTGTGGTAAATTCAGTTGATTGGACATGATTTTGAAAGGCACACACCAGTCTATATAAGGTCCCACAGTTAACAGTACATGTCAGAGAACAAACCAAGCCATGAAGTCCAAGGAATTGTCTGTAGACCTCTGAGATAGGATTGTATCGAGGCACAGATCTGGGGAAGGGTACGGAAACATTTCTGCAGCATTGAAGGTCACAATGAGCACAGTGGCCTCCATGAACCGTAAATGGAAGAAGTTTGGAACCACCAGGACTCTTCCTAGAGCGGGCTGCACGTCCAAACTGAGCAATCAGGGGAGAAGGGCCTTAGTCAGGGAGGTGACCAAGAACCCGATGGTCACTCTGACAGAGCTCAAGCGTTTCTCTGTGGAGAGAAAAGAATCTTCCAGAAGAACAACTATCTCTGCAGAACTCTACCAATCAGACCTGTATGGTAGAGTTGCCAGACAGAAGCCAGTCCTCAGTAAAAGGCACATGACAGCCCACCCGGAGTTTGCCAAAAGGCACCTGAAGGACTCTCAGACCATGAGAAACAAAATTCTATGGTCTGATGAATTAAAGATTCTTTGGCCTGAATGGCAACCGTCATGTCTGGAGAAAAACAGGCACCGCTCATCACCTGGCCAATACCATCCCTACAAGTAAAGCATTGTGGTGGTAGAATAATGTTGTGGGGATGTTTTTCAGCGGCAGGAACTGGGAGACTAGTTAGAATCGAGGGAAAGATCAATGCAGAAATGTACAGAGACATCCTTGATGAAAACCTGAGTGCTCTGGACCTCAGATTGGGGTGAAGGTTCATCTTTCAACAGAACAACGACCCTAAGCACACAGCCAAGATAACAAAGGAGTGGCTACAGGACAACTCTGTGAATGTTCTTGAGTGGCCCAGCCTTGAACCCAATTGAACTTCCTTGGAGAGATCTGAAAATGGCTGTGCACCAACGCTCCCCATCTAACCTGATGGAGCTTGACAGGTCCTGCAAAGAAGAATGGGAGAAACTGCCCAAAAATAGGTGTGACAAACTTGTAGCATCATATTTAAAAAGACTTGAGGCTGTAATTGGTGCCAAATGTGCTTCAACAAAGTATTGAGCAAAGGCTGTGAATACTTATGTACATGTGATTTTTGAACTTTTTTATTTTTAATAAATTTGAAAAGATTTCAAACAAACTTCTTTCACGTTGTTATTATGGGGTATTGATTGTAGAATTTTGAAAAAAATAATGAAGCACTGTGAATACTTTCCGGATGTACTGTAGTAGCCTTATATGAAGTGGATGATAAAAAGTATCCCTAAACTAAACCTAAATATATCCCTAAAATAAATGGCCACTTAATAAATCTAATCTGTTTTGGTGTTGGTACCTGGTTAAGGTGTATTCCCTGAGACCTGAGTGTAGATTCATGGCTGAAAAGGTTCCGATACAGCCACGAAGACGCTTATCACGTCCAGCCTTCCAGGTAACAAACAACGGACTGGAAATAAGAGAAATGAACAAAAGTACACTGCAAATTATCCACAAAGTAAATATAGGAAAAGCACGAAATTACATAAGAAACAGGTTAATGTATTATACCTGTATAAATAAAAGTGTATTACATATTACATATTACATATTACAAAAGTGTATTACATATAGTGTCTCACTGACATCTAGACTAACTGGCCAGAAAAGTTGAAAACCTGTTCAGTACCTTGCTGGATCCTCTAGACCAGTGTTTCTCAACTCCAGTCCTCAAGGCACCCCAACAGGTCATGTTTTCAGGATTTCCCTCAGATGAAACGGCTGTGGTAATTACTAAGGCAGTGAAACTGATCAAATTACCTGTGCAAAATAATGGAGAGCCTGAAAACACGACCTGTTGGGGCGCCTTGAGGACTGGAGTTGAGAAACACTGCTCTAGACAACAACACCATAACTGTGACTCCACAGGAGATCTGTAGCATCCCAGAATAAAAGCAACCACAAAGACATCAGTGGATGGTGAGAGGGTACTCCGTCCCACATGTATTACAGAGTTTTAAGCTGCATCCTGAGTTTCCAGCAACTGCAACAGGGATTCACATTCAAAACTAAAAGACACTTCTCTAAAAACTCAAGCTAGCCAGAAATGGATCAAAAATGTGTCTGGTTCAGCAGGGACCTGGCAAATTTCGATCCATCTATGGCCGGTCTCATATGTGAGAAGTCAATCTAATGATTAACTTCTCACGAATGAGCTTGTTGGAAACATTTTTATTCAATCAGAGCTCCAGCTACTTGGCTACGGTGCTGATTAGTTTATTCTGACAGCAGAGGAGTCCCCGCTGTCACAATACAAAAACACAGCAGGGAGGATTCCTCTACCCAACTCACCTTTGTGGATAGGAGAATCCATTGAGTTTTTTTTTCAATCAGCCTGATTGCTGATTGAAAAACTGACCCATGTATGCCCAGCTTTATGCTGCTATTACTGCACTAATTGCAAATCCTTTGGGTAATTTACCTTGGACAAGAGTTTTACTGCATGTTCAGATATTAGCAACACAGGGAGTACATCATACTCAAGGAGTCAACCGACTCATAAAATTGCACTGTAAGAAAATGCAGTAATGCAAACCATTGTGCAGCACTAAAAAACAGAAAGCAGGGCCTGCATATGTTAAGAGCAAATATGGCTTCCCCCATGGAAACATACAGTATAAGTATGCACAGCATATGCAATATATACATAGAAATGCATTTCAAACTTTAACATATATTGATAATCTTATTTGCATTAAAACATTATACATTTAATTTAAAGGAAATATTTTGACATATGTTAAGAGCAAATATGGCTTCCCCCATGGAAACATACAGTATAAGTATGCACAGCATATGCAATATATACATAGAAATGCATTTCAAACTTTAACATATATTGATAATCTTATTTGCATTAAAACATTATACATTTAATTTAAAGGAAATATTTTGACTAAAAAGACAAACACTATAATTATAAAAAAAACTCAGATGTTGTTAGCCCCAATATGGGCGCTTTATGTATAAGGTATGTATGCATAAAATTTCTTTCCTGCTTAGGTGATTGGCTCATTTAGATGCTTGCACTGAGTTACAGGTCAAATTACAGGTATCCACTGCAGCAAACGTTTAATATTTGCTGAGATGCTTTCTAAAGCTCATGCACACCTAATGGGGTGTAGAAATTGTATATTTTCTGGTTATGACATTGAGATTGCTCATCTACTTATAATGAAGACAGTCCTTTCCATTAAGCTGAAAATAATTAAAAAAATGATTTACATTGTTCACCTGGAGGAAAGCTGAAATCCAATCAGATACTCTAAAAACAGTAACTAATGCTACTATGTTTCATTCAGAGTGATACATAGCAGTGAGTGACTGAATGACTGCCCCTATATTGCCCAGTAAACAGACTGGGTGGGTCCTGGACCAAGCTGCACAGTTTCCATGCACTGGAGGACAAGGGTCCTAGCTGTGCTGTCTGACAAGGGTGACTGGATCACAAAATTGGCTAAACAGAATTACAAAGCTTTTGGCAGATGAGACAGTTCACATATAATAACTTTAACTATGTATGTAGATGCTTGCCTGTAAAACAACTTTACAGTGGTATTAAAGCCAAAATGCAATATACTGCAGCTTACCAACCATTAGGTGTGCTGGCTGCATCAGTTTTCTTTTCTTAGGCTTTTTTCCCCTCTGTTTTCACCTGATGATCTGGCCAGTAACACACCTCCTGTATTAGAGTGCCTCCACTGTAGGTGAATGAGAACAGGGGGCACCTTTTGGACAGCAGCATTGTCATTATGTTGGGTGGGAAGTGTTGTGCCGCGTACACACGGTCGTAATTCTCGTCGGAAAAAGCTCTGATGGTTTTCCCGTCAGAATTCCGACGGAATTTCGCTCAAACTGTCTTGCCTACACACGGTCACACCAAATTCCGATGGTCAGTAACACAGCGGCATAAAACACGTTCGACAGCACTATAAAAGGGAAGTTTAATGCTTCCGAGCATGCGTCGAATTGTTTCCGAGCATGCGTCGGAATTTTGCGTGTCGGAATTGCATACACACGATCGGAAAATCCGATAGAAAGGTTTTCCGTCGGAAAAATTGAGAACATGTTCTCAATCCAAAGTCCGTCGGAAATTCCGACAGAAAAAGACCGATGGGCATACACACTGTCGTAAAAAATCAGTTGAAAAGCTCCCATCGGACTGTTTCCATCGGAAATTCCGACTGTGTGTACGTGGCATTAGATGTACTAATCTTACCTGATCTCGAAAGCAGGCAGGGTCCATTGAGGTTGTGGGCATCTGAAGCCAGCTTGTGTTTATTTCTGGGATTCGGTGCAGCTGGCTACCCAGCATTCATGTCCCGATCTAGCGCTCTGTGCAGTAATGACACTGCACAGTGCAGTTTCTTCATTAGGTGATTCCCATGTACTCCTGGGATAGATGACGCTGCTATCCCAGGAGCCCATGGGAATCACCTTAAGACAACATCACCTGCACACACTTATCTAAATAAGGTATTTAGACATTAAAAAAAAAATATATATATATTATCCATTTAGAAATGCACTGTGGATGGCCATGTGGAGGAAAGTACATTTATAAAATGGGTGGAACTCCGCTTTAATGTTTGCTTTTGGATTCAATACCACTTAAAGCCCACTCTCAGTGCAAAGCAAGTGAAAAAATTGAGTTACAGCTGCAGGTCTTGGTTAAAGTAATTTTAGATATAAAAAAATATGTGATAAGTCTCCTCTGGTTTAGGGACAGTTTTATCCTAGTAGTATTCACTTTTAACTTGACTTGTTCTGTAATGTTGAAGATTTTTTTTTTTTTTTCTTAACAATCAAAGGTGCTTTATTGGTATCATACAGGGTAGTAACAGTATGCAGATTGACATGAAACAAAGCAAAATGCTTTGACAATAGGCAAAGAAACAAGTAAATATAGCATTACAAGCAGTATACATAGTGACTCATAATGTACAATTGAGGGGTGGCTATACAATAAAAAGAAGGACAAAACAATCAAAGTGTTATTCCAGAGGAATCCATAGTAAATTGAGAGCCTCGGGTAGAGGTCCTAGGAGCCCATACTTTATCATATTTACACTGACAACCTCTATTTATGTATGTGATCCTATACATGGGCAGGGGTGCATCTATCAGTGCTTCCCAGGAGGAAAGGACCAGGGGAGAGGACGAAATCTGTTTCAGGAGAATCTTCTGTTGAAGAACCTTTAGATCTAAGAAGTGGCCTGGATAAACTACGAAACTTCTTCAACATTACAGAACAAGTCCAGTTGAATATGAATACTACTACTATATATACAGGTCCTTCTCAAAAAATTAGCATATTGTGATAAAGTTCATTATTTTCTGTAATGTACTGATAAACATTAGACTTTCATATATTTTAGATTCATTACACACAACTGAAGTAGTTCAAGCCTTTTCTTGTTTTAATATTGATGATTTTGGCATACAGCTCATGAAAACCCCAAATTCCTATCTCAAAAAATTAGCATATCATGAAAAGATTCTCTAAACGAGCTATTAACCTAATCATCTGAATCAACTAATTAACTCTAAACACCTGCAAAAGATTCCTGAGGCTTTTAAAAACTCCCAGCCTGGTTCATTACTCAAAACCGCAATCATGGGTAAGACTGCCGACCTGACTGCTGTCCAGAAGGCAATCATTGACACCCTCAAGCAAGAGGGTAAGACACAGAAAAAAATTTCTGAACGAATAGGCTGTTCCCAGAGTGCTGTATCAAGGCACCTCAGTGGAAAGTCTGTGGGAAGGAAAAAGTGTGGCAGAAAACGCTGCACAACGAGAAGAGGTGACCAGACCCTGAGGAAGATTGTGGAGAAGGACCGATTCCAGACCTTGGAGGACCTGTGGAAGCAGTGGACTGAGTCTGGAGTAGAAACATCCAGAGCCACCGTGAACAGGCGTGTGCAGGAAATAGGCTACAGGTGCCGCATTCCCCAGGTCAAGCCACTTTTGAACCAGAAACAGCGGCAGAAGCGTCTGACCTGGGCTACAGAGAAGCAGCACTGGACTGTTGCTCAGTGGTCCAAAGTACTTTTTTCGGATGAAAGCAAATTTTGCATGTCATTCGGAAATCAAGGTGCCAGAGTCTGGAGGAAGACTGGGGAGAGGGAAATGCCAAAATGCCTGAAGTCCAGTGTCAAGTACCCACAGTCAGTGATGGTCTGGGGTGCCATGTCAGCTGCTGGTGTTGGTCCACTGTGTTTTATCAAGGGCAGGGTCAATGCAGCTAGCTATCAGGAGATTTTGGAGCACTTCATGCTTCCATCTGCTGAAAAGCTTTATGGAGATGAAGATTTCATTTTTCAGCACGACCTGGCACCTGCTCACAGTGCCAAAACCACTGGTAAATGGTTTACTGACCATGGTATTACTGTGCTCAATTGGCCTGCCAACTCTCCTGACCTGAACCCCATAGAGAATCTGTGGGATATTGGGAAGAGAAAGTTGAGAGACGCAAGACCCAACAATCTGGATGAGCTTAAGGCCGCTATCGAAGCATCCTGGGCCTCCATAACACCTCAGCAGTGCCACAGGCTGATTGCCTCCATGCCACGCCGCATTGAAGCAGTCATTTCTGCAAAAGGATTCCCGACCAAGTATTGAGTGCATAACTGAACATAATTATTTGAAGGTTGACTTTTTTTGTATTAAAAACACTTTTCTTTTATTGGTCGGATGAAATATGCTAATTTTTTGAGATAGGAATTTTGGGTTTTCATGAGCTGTATGCCAAAATCATCAATATTAAAACAAGAAAAGGCTTGAACTACTTCAGTTGTGTGTAATGAATCTAAAATATATGAAAGTCTAATGTTTATCAGTACATTACAGAAAATAATGAACTTTATCACAATATGCAAATTTTTTGAGAAGGACCTGTATACAGTGCCTTGCAAAAGTATTCAACCCCCCTTGGCATTTTTCGTGTTTTGTTGCCTCACAACCTGGAATTAACATGGATTGTTTGATGATTTGCATCATTTAATTTACAGAACATGACCACAACTTTGAAGATTTTTTTTTTTTATTGTGAAGCAAACCACAAATAGGACAAAATAACAGAAAAAGTCAATGTGCATAACTATTCAGCCCCCTAAAGTCAATACTTTGTAGAGCCACCTTTTGCGGCTATCACAGCTCCAAGTCGCTTTGGATACGTCTCTATGAGCTTGCCACATCTTACCACTGGGATTTTTGCCCATTCCTCCTTGCAAAACTGCTCCAGCTCCTTCAAGTTGGATGGTTTGCGCTTGTGAACAGCAATATTTAAGTCTGACCACAGATTTTCTATTGGATTGAGGTCTGGGCTTTGACTAGGCCATTCCAACACATTTACATATTTCCCCACAAATAACACAAGTGTTGCTTTAGCAGTGTGTTTGGGGTCATTGTCCTGCTAGAAGGTGAACCCCCGTTCTAGCCTCAAATCACACACAGAGTGGTACAGGATTTGCTCAAGAATATCCCTGTATTTAGCACCATCCATCTTTCCCTCAACTCTGACCAGTTTCCCACTCTCGACTGCTGAAAAATATCCCCACAGCATGTTTCTGCCACCACCATGTTTCACTGTGGGGATGGAGTTCTTTGGGTGATGTGATGTGTTGGGTTTGCGCCAGACATAGCGTTTTCTTTGATGGCCAAACAGTTCAATTTTAGTCTCATCAGACCAGAGCACCTTCCTCCATACATTTTGGGAGTCTCCCACATGCCTTTTTTCGCAAACTCAAAGCGTGCCATTTTGTTTTTTGCTGAAAGTAATGTATTTCTTCTGGCCACTTGGCCATAAAGCCCAACTCTATGGAGTGGACGGCTTATTGTTGTCCTATGTACAGATACTCCAGTATCTGCTGTGGAACTCTGCAGCTCCTCCAGGATTACCTTAGGTCTCTGTGCTGCCTCTCTGATTAATGCCCTCCTTGCCCGGTCCGTGAGTTTTGGTGTGTGGCCGTCTCTTGGCAGGTTTGCTGTTGTGCCATGTTCTTTCCATTTGGTTATGATAGTGCTCCTAGGGATCATCAAAGATTTGGATATTTTTTTATAACCTAACCCTGACTTGTACTTCTCAACAACATTGCCCCTTACTTGTTTGGAGTTCCTTGGTCTTCATGCAGTGTTTGGTTAGTGGTGCCTCTTGCTTAGGTGTTGCAGCCTCTGGGGCCTTTCAAAAAGGTGTGTATATGTAATGACAGATCATGTGACACTTAGATTGCACACAGGTGGACATCATTTCACTAATTATGTGACTTCTGAGAGTAATTGGTTGCACCAGAGCTTTACATGGGCTTCATAACAAAGGGGGGTGAATACTCAAGCACATGCCAATTATCATTATTTTATTTCTGAAAAATAGATTTATGTATATATTTTTCGAATTTTACTTCACCAACTTATTGTGTTCTGATCCATCACATATAATTCAGATTAAAAAAACAATGAACTAAAGGCTGTAATGTAACAAAATAGGTAACAAGCCAAGGGGGGTGAATACTTTTGCAAGGCACTGTATACCACAACTTGGATAAACTTGAAAACAACTTGGAAAGCAGACAATATGTCTCATTAGTTTCACTCTGTCACCTTGTGTGGTTGAGCTCTTGCCAGACACTGGGAATAGTAGTGATGGTTCAGATACTGTGGTCAGGTTGCTTAGTGCTCACAGACATAAAGGCCCGTTTATACTTTGGTGGGGTAATACTACTGGGGTGGTAAAAATAGATGGATGAGAATTTTTTTTACCCCTTGTATTCAGCAGGCAGGACAGCCATAGAACCTATTCAAGTGCATAAGGCTGACCATCACAACTGCCCTGCAACAATGTGCAGGCTTTGAGGTGTTAAAACAGGGGTAAGAAAGAAAAATATCACCTCCTCAATGGCTCTATAAGGTAGTGATCATCTTACACCAGTGTGCACCTCAAGATGGCTGCCATAAAACAAAATATAAACACTTTATAAGATTAAATCGTTTAATTATTACTATTAAAATTCACAAAATAAAGAAAATAAATTTAATTCCGTTTTCTGCAATGTAAAAAATTCACAAACAAAAAGCAGACACGTAAATATTGAGTCTCATAGTTCAAAGACTACTGGGTTTGGTTGGAAGTTATTTTTGAAGTGGTTTTCCATTTAAAAAAAAAAACCCAACATATGTTTTTGAGCTGGATCTACATAGGGCAAAATAAACTGAGCAGCTCTGAGGTTTATTTTCTCCATACTGGAGTCAGGCATCTAGAGTTTCTGGATAGGAAGTCTTCTACTAGTCAGCATCTCCAGCCAACAATGAGGACATTTATTTTCTTACTAAAAGCTATCAACTCTTTCCATTTCTACCTTTATGCTGCTCATACATTATACAATTTTCTTTTAGGTTTACCTTGACCTCATAATTTATGGTTTTGGTAAATCTAAAGGAAAATTGTATAATGTATGGCCAGCCTAACTCTTGAGTTATGTCATTGGTGTGCGTTTACCTTTTCATCCAACCAGAAGCCAATTCTGTATTGTTCATATTGTCAACACATACAAGTATACAGTATGGTAAAAACGGTGATGGCTACACTGTTTGTATTAGAGGTCACTGCTGATAGAAGCTATAGATAGACTTACTAGGGGTCATTAGTGAAACGTGGCAGACGAGGCTGTGGGAAGCCATGTAGGTGACAATACAGAACATCAAAGCAGTAGCAGCCCATTTCAGCTGACACCACCAACTGCTCCCTGCCGCTTGTGGTCCCGTTGGGACGGGAGAGTGGGGTGAGGGCACCTGGGCCCACCGTCTTGTCCTCAGGGGGCTGGCAGTTATGAGGAGCTGGGGGCTGCTGGGCACTGCCTGCTGGAGAAGGGCACAGTTTGGGTTTCTTCACTCCGCAGCAGCCTGAAGATGGCTTGTTCTCTGCAGTCGATACACAGCGTCTCTTCCCCATGCTGTGACACACCCTGTCCATAACACCAAGAGAATACATCAGCATACATACTGGAATCTATCAATAATGTGCTACACGTATAAAAGCGCAGAAAAGAGACAATTTTCACCCTCAGCAAACAGATTTCCCCTTCTGGTGGCTGTGGGCAACAAGAACTGTTCTTCTATCAAACACTTATATACATGAAGCTCACAGTGAACAGTAATAGGAGGCATGGTACACGCCAATCCTTATCTCCACAAAAAGAAAACCAAAAAATAATATTAAAATAGAACAAAAGGCATACCTTTTTTTAATTTCATTTTTGTAATGGAATAAGGGATGATTATAACCTCTGGCAGTTTTTTTTGCCATCTGTGTCCCACTGGGGAGGTGTCCCTTCACTTCCTGTCCCATAGGCAAAACAGGAAGTGAGACGAAATCCCTCCAAAGTGAGGCTTCTTGATGGTAACAACAGCTGAACACGCCTGCACAATTTGTGTCAATATGGCGGCTTACAGTCTCTGTTGAAAGTTCATATGACAGGGTGACTAGCAATTGAGGGGCCAAGACAGAGCATTGTCACATAAGAGGAAGTGCCTTAACAAGGATCTTCATAACAAGATCATCGGGTATTGTATTAATTGCAGCTGCAGATTTGAAAACATTGAAAATGACTATTGAATTTCCATTAACATATAATGCTTTTATTGAATCTTAAATATTGAGCTTAGATCTACTTTAATGAGAATTATTTGGATTGATTATTAAACATTATTATTATTATTATACATTATTAAACATTGCAAGGAACAAACCACAAAGGGAAGTAATCAATAGCAATCAATAAGAATTTACTTTACCGAAGTCTAATACATGATTTATGCTCATTGGTTGCTAAGGACAACTACACATTGCTCTTTGCACTACTGAAAAATACTGTATGTACATCAATCATATTTATATATCGATACAATATCATGCAAATTTTTCATTTCCCAAAAAAGCTTACACTCTACGGTCCATAACACAGACACTGACATACACACTTTAGGAGCATTAATGTCAAAAGCTGAATAACCAACCAGGACACTTGCACACAAAGGGGGTAACCCAAACAACCATGTAGGACTCTGTAGGGGACTGAGGGGGCAATTGAACCCAAGACCCCACTGCACAAGACAGTTTTCTTTTCGTCTATTGCAGAATAATCTGTATGAATATGCTCTCTGCCCATGTCTGGCATTTGTTGTAAAAGGCTTTCAGTATGCTGTGAGTAATTCAAGACTGTTCTCTCCAACCCACCCCACAGAAAACAATGTACGGTGTGTTACAAATTAAAGTGGTTGTAAACCCCAGACATGAAATATGAACCAAGCATATACCTCTATAGCATGGGTGCTCAACCTGTGGCCGTCCAGCTGTTGCAGAACTAAAATTCCCATTATGCCTCTGCCTTTGGGAATCATGCTTGTAACTGTCAGCCTTGCAATGCCTCCTGGGATTTGTAGTTCTGCAACAGCTGGAAGGCCACAAGTTTAGCAGCCATGCTCTAGTGTGTACTTGTCTCAATTAAGAGTGTCATTTCTGTCTGTTAAGCATGAATCACTTCTCAGGGGAGGGAGCTCCAGAAGATTGACAGCCTCGGCTCTGTTCCTATGTGCTGTGTGAAGGGGTGTGTCCCTTCCCTCCAATCAGCTATCAGAGCTCTATTCACTGAGTTCTGCAGAGTGTAATTACCGCTCTCCGCCCACGTATTTTTTAAATGTTCAGATAAGCTTTACCAATTCTAAACTTTGAACGGATGTAGAGAAGAGAGGGCTGCAGATAAACAGGTAAAATGTATGCAGAAAGATTTGTTTCATCTTTGTGTATCACCTGAGGCCAGTCACTTCACCAGGTTTATGTAAGGGTTTACAATCGCTTTAAATTGGAAATAAACTTCCATCACTAATTTTTACCTATAGGTAAGCCTATAATAAGGCTTACCTTTAGGTAGTGTAAATATCTCCTAAACAGGCGCCGTTTAGGAGATATTTACTGTACATGCAGCCAGTGATATCACTGGCGTATGCGCTCTGAAAGGACGGTCATCCGTGCCGTTCCTTCAGAGCCCTGTGCCATAAACAGTGGCTCCCACGTAAGTGACGTCATTGCAGCTCCGGCCAGACACAGTGCTGGAATCTTGGTGCTGGAAGAGCTTAGTTTTAAGGTAAGTTTAACATAATGTGCTAGTATGCGATGCATACTAGCACATTATGACATTACCTTGCAGGGTAAGAAAAAATAAATAAAAAACATCCAGCGGTTTACAACTGCAGTTATATATAGATATAGAAGAAAATGTTGAACCAACTAGAAAAAAAAGAATTGAGGGCTTAGCTAATAATGTAACGCCCAGCAGTATCTAAAATATATATTTTGGATGAAGTTGATTTTAACATTGTAAAATGAATGATACTCACATTACTGGAAGTAGAAACTATAGGGGCACCTACATCTAACAAATTGGCGAACCATGGTACAAACTGGGAAAATTCTAAATCCTTGCATCTAATGGGGGGCTACATGCATGTTTTGTGAGAAGCTAAGGATCAGTATAACATAACACAGTAAACTTGTACACATTGGCATGAGTGATATTCAATAATACTGTTTATGTACTGTAACTACAAAACTTACAATTATTGCATTATAGGCACTAAATAAAATAATTCTGTAAAGCATAGTGTATGTCCTGCTAATTATTGTTCCCTCTTTTTCACTAAATTAGAGCCTTTTAGTTACCACACTGAATCCGGCTGGAGCAATGCCCAGATTGATAATGCTCACTATATTTTCTACAGAAGCCAAAAATGTTAATATGAAACATTTTAACCAAATACATGAATATAATAAATGGGATATACTGTATCTGTAATGCTGGGTGGAATAACTGCTTTCTGTTAGTTTCTCAGCCAGGAAATTCTCTAACTATAACTAGATCTCCCCTGAGACGGTTTTTAATATGACTGGCATTCTTAGAAATAAAAATGACCCTAAACATAATGTGCTCAACATTTTGGCGGGGGGGGGGGGGGGGGAACGGGCAGGAAGGCAGCCTTACCTAAGGAGGCAGATGACTAGGATCTGGGGTAGGGTTGCTGCTCCAGCTTAACGATGGAAGAGCCGGGGCTTCTCCTCCCAGCCAAAAAGGAAGTACGTCCTGAGACCCGATTTGGACGGAAGTCCTAAGACTCTCTAGCCAACCGGGTCTCAGGACCGGCTTCCTGAGCCCACCCTTTTTTGAAGCCAATTAGAGCCTCAGGCTTTAACCATGTGCTTAAAAAATAAATAAAAACCCTATTGGAATCCATGCATCCGGCATCCTGCATGGAGATTAGGGGCCTGGCGCATGGATTGGGGGGGTGGCGCCTCTAATGGACGGACCGCCACTGACTGGCTGTCTACAAGAGCAGGCCCCTTAAAATGACTGGCTCTCTACCAGGGCCATCTCAAAATGTGACTGGCTTCCCACAAGGGTAGTTTCTAAATCTGACTAGTTCTCTACCAGGGCAGTCTCTAAATATGACTGGCTCACCAACAGGGTGGTTTCCAAATATGACTGTCTCTCTACTATGGTGGCCTCTAAACATGATTGGCTCTCTACCAGGGCTTTCTCTAAATATATATATATTTTTTTTTTACCAAGGTAGTCTCTAAATATGGCTGATTCTCTATCAAGACAGTTCTCTGTATGTTAAATTTCATGTACTATACATCTTTATTTTATGTCTTTAAATTCAGCAATGCTTGTAATTGCCATCAAATCGCAGACATTTAATTAAAAGTTGGTTTAGAGTTATTTTAGTTTTTGGGTGAGGCTCGTGGGTCAAGAGGTCTGAAAAAATGAGGCTCAAGTGAAAAAAGTTTGGGAAACGCCCCTCTATGTTTGCTGTCAGGCAAATATGTTATATATGCTGCATATTGAATACCAGAATTGCGTGAATTTAGTAGAGGTATTATCTGGGATTATATTAAAATGCAAACTGGACATTTAGCATACAATTTGTGAATAGACATAATGCAATATAATACCCTGAAGATAGAGTCAACAGATATTTAAAATAATTTTCTGGAGACTATAGGATGTAATTTAATCTATGGCAATGCCATTAAAAACAATTCGATTCAGGGCAAGCTGCACCTAAAGTGCAGACAGCAATGAAACAACTGGGTTCCTGTATGTTTTAGCTTTACAAAAAGCTTTGAGAGCTCATAAATTAAATGAAAGCTCAATCACATAGTGCTTCTATTTGCTTTGCTTCTCTTCAAAAATGTTACCCCATGTAGCTTTAGTGGTGCTTCAAAGCATCTTCAAAGCCTCTATAGAAGTCTATGACAAAGCTTGCTTGAAGCCCCACTGAAGCCTCATCGAAGCTCCACCAAATCCCCATCGAAGCTACACCAAAGCCTCATGGAAGCCCCACCGAAGCCTCATGGAAGCACCAAGCAAAAACAAGGTGTAAACAGGACTGTAAGCTAACCAATTTATTTAGCGATAGGGGCTTTGACTGGCGCTCAGAGAGCTTTAACAAACCGTGTCCAAAGCCATGTTTTGAAGCAAGTGTAAACTATCCCTTAAAGCCAGAATGAAAAAGGTATACACAATAACATGCATTTAAAAAGTACATATAGGGGTGGATTTACTAATACCTAACGAGTGCAAAATCTGGTGCAGCTGTGCATGGTAGCCAATCTAACTTCAGCTTGTTCAGTTAAAGAAATTGTAAAGGTAAATAAATGCTGATACCTAAACATTTTTTTTACCTTAAAGTGTTACTAAACCCACAACAGTAAAATCAATCTGTATATGAAGTAAAGCATGCTTGTTATACTCACTGTTGGACCTAAGGGGTTAAACCTCTTGTGTAAAAAGTCTGTTTGATCTTGTGTTCTCTGATCCTCCCCAATATATCTCCAGAGTCACTCTGCACATGCTCAGTTTGGTGTGTATTGCTAGAGAGTTTTTTCTTTCTTGGGAGGGTGTATGTGAATCATCACTGTCCAGAGGGTCAGGAGTCATGCAGCCTCATAGGACAGACAGAGGAGAATGAAAACTCCTCCTACAAGTTTTAAAGGGACACTAATAGAAGACATAAGACTGCTATATACTGCTGATGGGAAAAGGTATTTAGCAGTTTATATTTACTAAAATAATTGCATTTCCATGTTCTGTGTACTGTGGGAGACACAGATATAGTGAATGCAGGGTCCTGGGTTTAGTAACACAATAATGCAAGGAATGCATTAGGCCCCTTTCACACATGCTGTCCGTTTGTTCGTTTTTCATCCATTCATTAATGGATGAACAACGGACATCAATGCATCTCTATGGAAAAACTGATGAATGATCATCCATTTACATCAGTTTACATCAGCATCCATCATCATCCATTTTTTGAAGCTGATCAAAGCTCTATTTTTCTCCCGTTAAAAAAACAGATCGGACGAAAAATGCATGTAAACTGAAAAATTGTCAGTTTTTCACATGTTTTTGCATTGGTAGTGGATGTAAAAACACGGATGAAAAACTGATGAGCACTGATGAAAAAAGGATGAAAAACAGATGAGCATTTAACGTTGACCGTTTTAACGTGACTGAACTGATGAAATGAACGGTCCGCATATATGAAAGGTAAAGGTAAAAAATGTTTAGGCTTAAGGGTCCTTTCACATATATGGACCGTTCATTTCATCAGTTTTTCATCAGTTTTTTTTTTTTTTTAAATTCACTACCAATGCAAAAACAGATGAAAAAGTTTACATCCGTTTTTTGTCCGATCCATTTTTTTGACAGATGAAAATTGGCCTTTCATCTGTTCAAAAAAATGGATGTTGATGAAAGCAGATGAAAACAGATGATCATCCGTTTTTCCATAGGAATGAATTGATGTCCTTTTTCATCCATCAACGGATGGATAAAAAATGGACGAATGGTCTGTATGTGTGAAAGGGGCCTTAGAGTGCCGGTTCACACTTGTGCGCTCAGCGATATCGCATGTGATTCACACTGCAAATCATATGTGCTGTCCGTGCGATGCGATTTCAGCCATACAGATAGTATGGCTGATATTGCATCGCATTCAGACCAAACTCGCACAGGACCCTTTTTTTGGTCCGCACCGGACAGCATGCAATCCAATTCATGTCTGAACTGTCAGTTTGCAGTGTGATATGAGAGCTGAAATGGGGGTGTCATTAACAATGTATTGACACTCCCAGCAGTTTGCATATGGCAGTGTGAACTGCTGTGCGAGTCTGGTGTGATACGGGAACTCGCAGTGGATTTGCAGGGTTCCCGCATCGCACAAGTGTGAACCGAGCCAGAACCAGTTTAAGCTTTGACAAAAAAAAAACCGGGCAGCTGATTGATTTCTATGCAGAGCTGCACCAGATTTTGCACTCTCCAGTTTTAGTAAATCATCCTCTTACTGTATTTTCATATCATCGATCTAATTAAGTGTCTCTGGATAAGCTGGTATCCAGATTTTGTCTTAATGCCGTAAAATCAAGCACACCAGAAATTCTTTATTTTCTTGTAATATATTGAAAATGAATGAGAGATAGATGGTGGGGGCATAGAAGGTCCTAAATATTTTAAAATAAATATATGCACAACAATTTGCTTCTCATACCTGTTTTTACAGGTGTAAGATGACCTCTAAATAGACTGTCTCTCAATAAAATTTTTGCTAGTCGCAGTGTTGTTAGAGTAGGAACTACACTTTGCAGAGACACCATGGTAGTGGCGTGGTTTCCACATACTGTATATTTGCAGATGTAGAAATAACTTTTCTATAAGCTAATAGAAATAGAGAACCTGTTAGGACAGAAATGTGGGAGCTACCTTTCCTGACTTGTTGTAACGGCTCAAGCCTATGTTCATTTAGGCACTGCCAACCTCTGCCAAGCGCCTTCCAGCTGTCAAGCCTGAAAAAGTGTACAGTACATAATTCATTTTAGCAATGATTCTCATCCATTATACTCAACATTTGGGTAGATATTGGTCTAGCTGCTTAACCTACTACCACTCAACTTGCCATAGCTGGCCGAATGTGCAGAGCACATGGCGTGGATGCATTGTAGCCAGTCCAATTAACAGTGGAATAAAAAGCATACATTAAAGTGGGAGTAAACTCCCATCTCTGAATTTTACCTATAGGTAAGCTTATAATAAGTAGTGTAAATATCTCCTAAACATGCATGTACAGTATATTTACTGTACATACAGCCGGTGGCGACACTGGCGCATGCACTCTGAAGAACGGCCACCTGGGCCGTTCCTTCAGAGTCCTGTGCCATAAACGGCAGCTACTGCGTGCGAGTGACGTCATTGCAGCTCTGGCCAGTCGCACAGCCGGATTTTGCAAACCCAGAAGGAAGACCGGGTGGAGATGGGAGTGCCTACAGCGGTGACAGCGGAATGCTGGAAGGGCTTAGTTTTCAGGTACGTTTAACGTAATGTGCTAGTATGCGATGCATTATCATTCAGGTTAGAAAAAAAAACGCTTGGTTTATCACCGCTTTAAAGTAAAAATCAAAGATCACACATGAGCTGGTTACATTATCGGTATTGTGACATGTGTCACTGAGCACGCCTTCACTTTTGTAGCAAGCATTACCAAGAACATGTTCATAAACACCAGAGGGTTGGGCCTTGTTTCCCTCAATGGAATTCTATTTTCTTTCTCCTTAATTGAGGATCACAGAAGTCATTAACTGTTGGTACATCCAAAAGCAGTCTAAGGCTGGCCATACATTATACAACTTTTGTCTATAGATTTCCTTTAGATTTACCAAAACCATATAATAATAGGTCAAACCTAAACACTTTCAATTTGTATGCAATCAGGCAGGCCCTTGTACTACACAGTTGAAGGTAAATCTAAAGGAAATTGAATAAGAAAATTGTATGGTGTATGGCCAGCTTAACTAAGGGGTGGGCAACAGGCCCAACATAAACAAAAAATGGGGACTGCCTGCAGCTGAAGAGCCACCTGAAAGACCAACACCTGAATCTAACAGTGGATGAGGGAGAACCTCTCCGGCTGGTGACGGCAAAGTGGCAAGGTTAGAGAAAAAGGATGGGGACCAAGAATAACTAGTGAGGAATGAGAACACCAAACCATAGACCACAGCACAAAGCTGGTGAACCTGATCGAACCAGAATGGTGGAACAAACAATTTCCCTACAGGGAAATAAACTCACAGCCTGAAACTTTGTCAACAAGGAGAAAAAGTGAGCTCCCTTGTAAGAACCAGTATCAGACAATGGAATTTATAATTGTCCTGGTAGAAGAGAATACCAGAGCCTGGCTAGGTGGGAAATTCCTAAGCTTCAACTCACCTTACCCTAGAGGAACAAGAAACTTCAAACCTTAAATGACTGACAGAACAGACATTTACCCTGCCAAGGCAAGAACTACAGGAAAGAATTCTTAGAAATACTTCAGTCAGGGGGCGTGACCGGAAGCTGCCTGGGATGGACGCTTAAGCTCCTGCTCTCCTCATGCCCGCAGCATAAACGGCCAAAAAAGGGGACAAAACCTGCTAGTATATGGGTGGAAGAAAGAACACCCGATCCTCCAGAGCACGGGGCACATCGCAACCCCCTCCCGGGCCATCTACCTACCTCCGGAGCTTTTTTACAGCGCCAACGGCATCCGGGACCGGAGGGGACAAGATGGCGCCGGCCTCCTCTGCATCCACCGCAGACACGCAGCCCGCACGGACCACACAGCGCTCCTCCACGCCAGACCCCTCAAGCCCACCGGACCCAGCATGGAGCGGAGGCACCCAGGGACGTTCGCCCACGGAGGCGGTGAGTCTCCCCCCGCCCCACACATCATGGGACAGACCGGAGCACGAGGCGCAGGGCGCCTCACTAGGACCAAACACTGCCGCCACAACCCAGTGCTCAGAGGCCTTTCCACGCCTCCTCCGCACGCTATCAGACCCGGGTCTCATGGCAGAGACCCCGGAGGCATCCCCCTACCTGCAACCAGAAGACTTCCCCCCCCTACCTCCACCTGAGCTGGTACATCTCCCAGGCCCACTCCAGCCGGGACTGCATGAGGCTAACAGGCCCCAACAGAAGCAGCGCTTCTCCAGCCCAGCTCCCCCCCAGCCCCAGAGACGATCCCGATCCAGCACCCCCAGACAACAGGGCAGGGAAAATGAAGGACAGGCTACCTTCTACGCCCAAGCTGCAAGCCCCCCAGCAATAACCCCCCTGAATGGCCCGGAAGATGGGGACGTACACCCCCCACATACAGCACAGACAGCGCACCACAATCCCCAAAAGCCCCCCGGGATAACACCCCCCGCGACAACCTGTTCTTGGGCACAGGGGGACTTTGCCTTATCACAGCCGCTGCAACAGACATGGGGAACGGAACACCACTACAACCAAGACCCCCCCTGGCAAGCATATCTCCAGGCCATGCCAACTAAGGAAGACTTTAAATTGTTGATTGAAGAGGTTAAAACAGCCTGCCGTAGTGAAATACAAGTCCTGCACGCTAACCTCAAGCACCTGTCAGACAGGGTAGAAATAGCGGAGGAGATACAGGAGACCAAGATAGGACTGCATCGCACCCAACTACAGGGAGCCGACCATCGGATGATGCTCAGAGACATGCAGCGCCACGTTGAGGATTTGGACAATAGGGGGCGCAGGAACAATATTCGCGTGAGAGGCCTGCCCGAGCCCGATGGTCCAGAAGACCTGCAAATAGTACTACAAAACCTTTTTAATGACCTGCTGGGAGACCCACCTGACAGACCCATCGAGATGGATCGTGCACACCGGGCACTTCGACCCAAGGGACCAGCTTCTAAACCCCGAGACGTCATCTGCAGGGTCAACTCCTATCCCCTGAAGGAAGACATCATGCGGGCAGCACGCACTGCTCGCAAGGTAGTGTTTCGCAACACTCAAGTCCAGCTTTACCCCGACTTGTCGTGGATCACCCTTCAGAAGCGAAGACTCCTTCAACCTCTGCTCCACACACTACAAGAAAAAGATATCAACTACCGATGGGGATTGCCCTTCAGCCTGACAGCCCGCCAACAAGGGAGATCGGCAGTAATGCGCTATCCTGAGGACTTGGACAATTTTTGCGATGCTATGGAAATTCCAGTCCCCCGTCTCCAGGAATGGGACCTCATAGCCCCACCACCACCGCCTCCCACGGTTTGGCAGAAAATCCCACCGGCAAGACGCCCGAGAGGCCAGGACTCTCCCCGCGGGCAAGTTAAGCCCAGGAACGGCTGACAGATGCCCGATATTACTTTTCATTTTTTCTTTTTTCTACAGCACCTACCACATAGGAGACACTAAAACCCCTCTCTATGTGCTAATCCCACCCTTAACTAAAATGCTGCAACCCCCTAGGCCCCTAGCCTAACAGTTAACAAGTTGTAAATTGGGCCCTCTGATGGAGACCCCGGACAGCTACCCCTCTGGTTACTAGACCCCCCTGTGGAAACACATTTACAAGAGTTCCGTTGATACCCTGTTATGAAGATATCTTGCAAGTTTTTGACGTTCACTATGCCCTCCTGGCCTGAGTCCCTCTTCTGGGACCTGACCGGGAGGACCTACTGGAACTCACTGAGCCCTGGGCAAACTTTGACGCCCAGGACTCTACAGTTATGTTTAATCTTAGATCACTCACATGAAAATGTATGCCTAACAATTGTTTTCTTTCTTCCTCTCTCTACCTTCCCACCTCTCTCTCCCTCCCCCACCCCCACGGCTCGCCATGGGCTCCTGGCGGACAACCGACCCGGCACACGGAGCGACCGTCCACCGTCCAGGGGCACTGGAATAACCTTCCGGCAGGACCAGATAAGTATCACCTTGCACGCACACATACATGACAATGGCTAAAGTCCTGACCTTAAATGTCCATGGGCTGAACTCAAACAAAAAAAGACACCTGGCACTAAGGGAACTCAGACAATCCAGAGCGGATGTAGTCATGCTCCAAGAAACACACTTTAATAAAGGGGACTCCTTCACGTTTGCATCCAGACAGTATGCCCAGATTTACCAGGCGTTCAACCCACGCAAACGGGCAGGGGTGGCCATTCTATTTAAGAACGGTTCCCCCTTTGTATGCTCCGAATCGCACATAGACCCAAGGGGACATTACATAATCCTCCGAGGCCAGTGGCAGGCGCAAGCAGTAACCTTCTGCACTGTTTACGCTCCCAACACCAGTCAAATTAATTTTCTATCCAGAGTACTGGCCAAACTATTCAGGACCCCGAACGAGTTCTTAATAATGGGAGGGGACTTTAACCTATCCTATTCTACTGGGATGGATCGCCATGGGCTAAACCCAACGGACCCACAAACGCGAGCCAATAGAGAGTCGAAGCTGTTCCGTAACATCCTTAGACGATATGCCCTCTTCGACACATGGCGCACCCTACACCCTGGCGACAGACAGTATACCTTTTTTTCAGCACCCCACAGGATGCACTCCCGCATCGATTACTTTTTTACCAACAATGCCACCCTCCGGGCCACGAAGTCAGCTCAGATCCTACCAATCTCCTGGTCCGACCATGCCCCAGTAGTCATGACATTGGAGTTAGGCGCGCCTCTACACAAACCATACCACTGGCAGCTAAACAATTTCCATCTCCAGCACCTCCCATCTAAGACGGAACTGGAAACCTCCCTCCAACAATACTTTCGGGAAAATAATACCCCAGAGATCTCCCCCCCCACTCTGTGGAAAGCGCACAAAGCGGTACTCAGAGGACGCTGTATAGCAATCTCGTCTGCCCTCAAAAAAAATGCAGCAGCTACCAAAAGACAGGCCGAGAAGGATCTTAGGATCCTAGAGCACAAACTCACAACATCACCAACCCTGCCCCTTCTCAAAAAAATTGTCTGCCTACGATCAACGCTCCGAGACATAGCTATGGGTCAGGTGGAGAAAGCGCTTCTTAGAATGAGGCAAGTCTATTATGACAAAGGGAACAAAGCCCACTCCTTACTAGCCCGTAAGCTACCCGAACACTCCCACACGTCCACGCCCCAACAAATTAAAGATAGAACAGGCAACCTCCTCTCCCACCCCCAAGACATAGCCAAGACCTTCGAAGAATTTTACACAGCCCTCTACGGTGATCCAGAGATCCCGCACGCACCGCTCCCCTCTGACATAAGCGACCGACTACATAATTATCTGGAGCAGAGCGGCATACCGAAGCTCCAGCCCTCGGACCTACTGTCCCTTAACACGCCCATCACAGAAGAGGAACTTACGGCCACTATTAAAACCTTACCCTCGCGTAAATCTCCTGGCCCCGACGGTCTTCCTTACGAATATTATAAATAATTCCTACCCACCCTTCTCCCACATATGTGTAAACTGTATAACACCTTTCTCCAACGGACGGCTATCCCAGCAGACATGCAGAGGTCATTCCTTACTCTGATCCCCAAACCCGAAAAAGACCCCTCCCTATGCGCTAGCTACAGACCAATAGCGCTGCTGAACGCAGACTTAATTTTTTTTACCAAACTCCTCTCAATGCGTCTGAACGAGATACTACCCTCACTGGTACACAAGGACCAGGTGGGGTTTGTCCCCATGCGCCAATACAAGACGGATTATCGACCTCATTGATGTGGCGAACAGGGAAGGCCTAGAATCCCTAGTTCTGGGACTAGACGCTGAAAAAGCATTCGACCGACTCAGCTGGCCCTTCCTGTTCGCCACGTTAAAACATATGGGATTTAAGGGACCCTTTCTACGGGCCATCCAACACTTATACACCAACCCAACATCCCAGGTCAAGACCCCGTTCGCTTTATCCCCCACTTTCTCAATAACGAATGGGGCCCGACAGGGATGCCCGCTCTCACCGCTTCTCTTCGCGCTGTGTGTCGAGCCCCTGGCGGCATCCATTCGCAGAAACCCTGACATCCATGGCGTACTAGTGCGCGACCGGGAATTTAAAATCGCACTCTTCGCGGACGACGTCATACTTACACTAACACAACCCCGAATCTCACTCCCCAATCTACATGCGGAATTAGACCTGTATAAGTCCCTTTCCGGATATAAGATCAACGCAACCAAATCAGAAGCCCTTCCCATTAACATCCCGAGCGCAGAAGTACAACATTTGCAGAACTGTTTTCCATACCACTGGAGAACAACCGCACTTAAATACCTGGGGGTCCAGATAACTCAGTCCTATGCTACCCTATACCGAGCTAACTTCCCGCCTCTGTATCGATCTATAAGAGACCTTTTACAGAAGTGGAAGGTCCACCATATCTCCCTTTTGGGGAGGATGGCGTCTATTAAGATGACCATCCTCCCCAAACTTCTATATCTCTTCCAAACTATACCTATACCGATCCCCCATGCAGACCTGAGGGGGCTACAGGCTGACCTTCTCCGGTTCGTGTGGAACTATAAGAGGCACAGAGTCCCACGATCGGTCCTGACAGCGGCCCGAACAGCTGGAGGACTGGCATTTCCAGACCTGACCAGATACTACCAAGCTGCCCAACTACACGCGTTAACCTCCTGGTTCCCCCAAAAAACCTATAACAGATGGGCCGAAATTGAAAAACTGTGGCTTGCCCCCACACACCCGAATAGTCTGCTCTGGAATTCAAACGTGGAGGTAGAACCAAATCGGCTCTTGGGCCCCATGCTACACCTGAAAAAACTTTGGCGCAAGCTAGCCAGAACACATAACTTAAGCTCCGAGAGGTCACTTCTGACCTCCATCCTGTTTAACCCCAAAATGCCCACAGGTCTTACGCACCAGATGTCCTCACCCTGGGCATCGCGTAATCTGTTCCACTTCGGCCACCTAGTACACCCCTGCACGCGGAGGCTCCACTCGTTCGCCGACCTCCAAAAGAAATTTGATTTACCCCGCCAGGTGTTCTATGGATACTTACAGATCAGGCACTACGCCCAGTCCATTGCCCCGACCCTTCAGTTCTCAGCGCCAACGACGTTCGAGACCATAATACTGGAGGGATCTGCGCGACGAGGTCTCATATCGGATATATACAAGGTGCTAAATGAATACTCCTTCTCCGACCGAGGAAAACATGCATACATGCTTCGCTGGGAGAAGGCCATAGGCGAGGAACTGCCGGAGACCACCTGGCAAACAATTTGGTCGCAGGCGGCAAAAAGCTCCTTCTGCACACTCTACAAAGAGAATGCCTACAAAATATTATATTTCTGGTACCTAACACCAGATAAGTTACATGCTATATATCCCTCCAGCTCGGACAGATGTTGGCGCTGCCTGTCGGAAAAAGGCACATTGTATCACATCTACTGGACATGCTCCAAGATAACAGCTTTCTGGGGGGAAACACAACAGCTACTCTCAGAACTAGCGGGAACACAGATCCCTAATTCCCCGAAATCTTTCCTACTGGAACTAATGCCCCTACACATTCCTAAACACACCAAAAAGCTGCTCAGCCATGTCCTAACAGCCGCGCGGTGCCTGGTCGCTCTTTACTGGAAACGGCAAAACCCACCCTCCCAATCAGATCTATACGCTAGAATAAAGGATGTAGAACTGATGGAAAAGATGACAGCCAGGATGCAAGATAGACTTGAAATACATGATAAGATCTGGGAGGACTGGCGTAAATTCGAGGGTCCGCCCGGAGCCGATGGTCGAGCCACACTACCCCCCCTCCCCCCTCCCTCCCTTACCTCTCTCTCCCTCTTCTCCTCCACCATCTGTGTCTTATCATACCCTCTCTGCCCCCACTTAGACTGGGAAGAGAACCGTATTATAAACGTATTGCTTTCTGAAAGTTTACATATGCTACTGAATAACGACACTTAGTTTGCTGTTTAAAAATGTATCTTCTCTTTATTACCAAACCCGAATAGGTACAACCGCTGTTATGTGGAAGATACTGTAACGCTGTATTGTTATTTTATATAATAAAAAGTTAATTGAAAAAAAAAAGAAATACTTCAGTCAGAAGAACCAAGGAGCGTAAATGTGTCTCAGGTGTATCAAAGGTACCAAGAATCCAATCTAATGAAGTCAGCATGATCAACAGAATATGGTACATAGGAAGTACCCACTCAAGAATAGGCAGGGGACGGAAGATAGCTATCCTTATAGTAAGAAGAACTATAAACCTGATAGAGTTTATGGTCAACTCAACACACACCCATCAGCTAGGAGGCACCCTTGTAGCAAAACATTAAAGAAAAAAGCCTCTGCCTTCCTATTGTAGGGCCTTGAAGACACACAAGGCTAGAGATGCTCCAGACTCTCCAGATCTAATGATGCATCAGTATTCATAGAGCAACTGTCAGGAGTTCTATCAGCATGCAGACATACTTTTACCTGAGTTATACCAGAGGAAGAAAGATTGCCAGAAATGCCTACCCCTTTAGCCTGCAAAGCAAATGAGGAAGAAAGATCCAAACTGGGTGTATATATCCCACGGAACCACTTGAACATTCCCTGTTATTTCCAACATATTCCTCAATCAGAAAACTAGCACACAGACAGCCCAGGGTATCATGGAACCTCCCAATGACCTCCTCCACCTGCACGTATGGGTGAGACTGAAGAGTTAGAGCCCCAGGAGGATTGTAATCAATTTTTATGCCGCTTAACTGACCATGCAAATCAGAGTGTCCCTCTTGAAAAGCACAGGGATGGTAGATCTGATGGACACCATGAAAAACTGTAGAACCTAAAAGTCCTGAAAAGTACTGTGTAAGAGTGAACCTATGACAGATCCTAAGGCTAGGCTGGCACAGGAGCTGGAACAAGGATTTTTAGATCCAGGAGACCCCAATAAGACAAAGATAGGTCTGCTATAGGCAAAGGAAGGTGAGGAGCCGAAGAGAGTTCTGATTGTGAAGGTTCAGTCTGTAATCCTGATTCTCTGCACCTAAATGCTTAAAGGGAAAACTACCCAAGAGCTCACTAGGATTACCAAACGTCCCCCAAGTTAGGCAAGTTTTAGGGCACCTAAATGCTAATTTGCCTGAGGGTTTAGCAGACTTCTTTCTACTGACCGTGTGGGTAGCAAGGGAACCAGGCTTAGAAGACCAGAGTGAACCTACTGCAGGAGTAGGTAAAGGAAAGGAAGGCGACCTTTCTCTAAATTTCTGGTCTTCAATGATGTCCTTGATACCAGTGTTGGTCATCTTACTTTAAAAAAGTAATTAGTTAAGTTACAAATTACTTCTCCCAAAAAGTAATTGCGTTAGTAACTCAGTTACTACATTGGAAAAGTAATTAGTTACGCAGCAAAGTAACTGACTTTTTTTTAAAATATTCTATACGTGTAACTAAGGGGCGGGTCTAGTATTACTGTAACCAAGGGGCGCATTTATTATTATTGTTATATATGGTGTAACCAAGGGGCTGCTCTATTATTACTCTAACCAAGGGGCAGATCTGTTATAGCGTGTAAGCAAAGGGGCGGGTCTATTATTATTATATCGTGTAAGGGGCGGATGGCTACAGAAGAGGGCGAATGTTAAATTAATGGGCAGAGCTCGATATATAACAATAATAATAAATGCGCCCCTTGGTTACAGTTATACTAGACCCGCCCCTTACTTACATGATAGACGCCCCTTGCAGAGTAGCACGAGCATCGGGAGCGTGCGGCATCGCCTCCTACAATTACATGTTAACTGCATCTGCGCGGTGTAGAGTTCACTCAGAGCTGTTTAGGTTTGGCAATTTTCGGAAGCTCCTTCGTACTGCGCAATCGCTGCGCCTGCGCAGTACAGGGGGTCCTTATCCGGCGGGGGAACTTTTTCGTCAGGACACCAGAATTACACTACTGCCATCTAGTGGCGGTAGATGTAATTGGGGTAACTAAGCCAAAGTAATGGGAACTGAGTTACCATGAGGGGAAAAGTAGTCAGTTAGATTACTAGTTACCCTCTAAAGTAACTGCGTTAGGTAACTTAGTTTATTTTAACTCAGTTACTTACATCACTGCTTGATACTAATGTCAAGAGAACGTCCGAACATTGCATCCAAAAGACTGGTCAGGTGCTTCTTGGATGCAGTGTCTGCATCCTAGAACTTAAACCAGAATCGTCTGCACATTTTTACAGACAACAAACCCATACCAGAGACAAACTGAGATGCTTCAATCAAATAATTACAGTTGAAGCGTAAGTACCAGACCACCAGACATCTGCTTCACATACTTAACCCGGAAAGGATTCACTGCTACTGCACTCTGTCAAAAGTTTGAGAAATTAGGGTTTCAGACAAAATAAAGACAAGGCCTGCCAGCGAGAACTGAGTTTTAAATGAGAATTATAACAGTTGGTTGGTAGAATTCTTAAATATGAGGACGTCCCTTACTTAACTAGTAGTTTCTCTGTTAAGCTGGGTTATTGGCAAATCCAGAGTGGATGTTTCCCAAGTGGGAATAAAATTAATCAAACGCTCAGGGGGCAACAAGATCCCATAAGGATGCTTCCAATTCACACAGAGCAGATGTAATGGAAAGGCATTTGTGGTCCTAGCAGCTCTGAAAGACCTGAGGGTGGAGACAACAGACTGATCCTCTAGATGCAGGGTAGTATGTACGTCAGGGAAAGACTGAGGTGACCCAGGATCAGAGTCAGAAGTGCTCACTGCTTCGTTTGATTTTATAACCGTTAGTTAAAAAAACTCAAATCACCCCTCACGTTTAAATGCGAACATGCATGTAGGTCCCACACATATATGTAAATGGTGATCGCACCACACATGTGAAGTATCGCCACGATCAGCGCAAGAGCAATGATTCTAGCACCAGACCTCCCGTGTAACTCCAATCTGGTAACCTGTAAAGGCTTTTAAAGGCTTTTAAAGTGATGCCTTTGGAGATTTTTAGGTACCGTAGTTTGACGTTTTCCATGGAATTCCACGCAATTTTAAAGCATGACATGTTAGGTATCTTTTTACTCGGAGTAACATCATCTTTTAGATTTTTACCAAACAATTGGGTATTATATTGTGTTTTTGTGCATTAAAATTCATTAACCCCTTGATCTCCGGAAGATTTATTCCCCTTCCTAACCAGGCAATTTTTTGTGATACGGCACTGCGTTACTTTGACTGACAATTGCGCAGGTGTACCCAAATAAAAGGCTCTATGTTTTTTATATTTTGCACTATAAACAAAAAAAGACCAACAACTTAGCAAAAAAAAAAGCTCTAGGGCCTCTACTTTAAAAAAAAAAAAAAATATATAAATATATATATATATATATATATATATATATATAATGTTTGGGGCGCTAAGTAGTTTCTAGCAACTGGACTGGAACTGGTTAGAAGCAAACTGAGAATTATCGTTCAAATGTTTCTATGGATGTTCATTTAAAAATCTACTAGTGTATGTTCAGCTTTAGTCATGAAGTAGACATTTTACTTTTGCTAAGTGAGTAGTCTTTTTTTCTTTAGTAAATGAACCCTTATGAATCGACTGACTTTTTGAAAACAACACACTACCTCTTGCCAACCGCCCACAGCACATTTACGTCATTACTTTGACGTTAAATACCGTTGTTATGACAGCAGCTAGCTGCCATAACCCTGTATTGAATTCTTTATTTTTTTTTGCTTTTAAGGGTAAATGAGAGATCTTTTTCTCAATAAAGAGGACCTGTCATGCTTATTTATATTACAAGGGGTGTTTACGTTTCCTAAAGGGGACGTACCTGTGCGCCCTTTTGCGTGCGCTGATCGGGAATCGGTTAATTAATTAAAGTGTATTTTGTCAAAAAAAAATTGCGTTTGAAAGACTGCTGCGCAAATACAGTGTGACATAAATTATTCCAATGATTGCCTTTTTATTCTCTAGGGTCTCTGCTAAAAAAAATATATATAATGTTTGGGGGTTCTAAGTATTTTTCTAGCAAAAAATACTAATTTAAACTTGTAAGCAAAAAGTTCCAGAAAAGGCCTGGTCAGCAAGTGGTTACCTGTGTGACACTTTATGATAATAGTTGTCACCACAGGGTCACTTCTACACACAAGATGGTCTGTAATAGAAGATTTACTTACCTTTCCAGCAGCATGCATGGTCTGAATCCATTGCTTCTCTGCTCCCCATCCTCTGCAGCTATTCTACATCTCCAGTTGTGTAGAATACCCGCTACCCTGTGGTATGCTGTGGTTCCTTCTGCTGGCTTGTTTGTCACTACAGGACATATGAGGTGGTGGGGAAACCACAGCGTGATGGGGGGGGGGGGGGGGGTAGTAGGTTTTTAACCCACTTGAAGTTCTTAATACCTGCAGCACCTTGGCGCATCAAACTGTTGGCTTTTCAATGCACAGCCCTTTGGAAAGGTAAGTATACAGTCTCCCCCACAAACCTCTATATTTAATTCAATAACAAAAATATGGAAAAGAAAGCTTGACAATACATAACATCACTACCTTAGCTAAAGAGTCCCACTCTTTACAGTATGGAGGACTGCCTGCTACCAACTCAGAAGAGGACCTGGGATATCAAGTACTTAGCCAGAAAACTATTTTAGGTATATAGAACTGGTTTTAAGGTGGGAGTGTGGTGCAGGTGCAGGGAGGTGGCAAAGTGGACATTTTTTCTGGGGAACTGCTTTAACATTTATATGCAGACCAAGCTGTCCAGCTAATGTGACAGTGACATGGCTGGGGGCAAACTCAGGGGTGCTTCAGAAGTTGGAGCAAGCTTCTTTTTTTAGGCCCCATTCACACTGTTCTATTTGTGTGTTGGCAGTGTGTTTAGTACATGTGTGTTGGCAGTACGTATAGTTCATGTGTGTTGGCAGTACAGGTAGTTCATGTGTGTTGGCAGTATGTGTGTTCATGTGTGTTGGCAGTACGTGTGTTCATGTGTGTTGGCAGTACCTGTAGTACATGTGTGTTGGCAGTGCGTGTGTTCATGTGTGTTGGCAGTACGTGTAGTACATGTGTGTTGGCAGTACGCGTAGTACATGTGTGTTGGCAGTACGTGTAATAGATGTGTGTTGGCAGTACGTGTAATAGATGTGTGTTGGCAGTACGCGTAGTACATGCGTGTTGGCAGTACGCGTAGTACACGTGTGTTGGCAGTACGCGTAGTACACGTGTGTTGGCAGTACGCGTAGTACGTGTGTGTTGGCAGTACGCGTAGTACACGTGTGTTGGCAGTACGCGTAGTACACGTGTGTTGGCAGTACGCGTAGTACATGTGTATTGGCAGTACGTGTGTTCATGTGTGTTGGCAGTACCTGTAGTACATGTGTGTTGGCAGTACGTGAAGTACATGTGTGTTGGCAGTACATGTGTTCATGTGTGTTGGCAGTACATGTGTTCATGTGTGTTGGCAGTACGTGTAGTACATGTGTGTTGGCAGTACGTGTAGTACATGTGTGTTGGCAGTACGTGTAGAACATGTGTGTTGGCAGTACGTGTAGTACATGTGTGTTGGCAGTACGTGTACATGCATGCAGTACATGCATTTCGCAGACCAATCGCTTTATTTCTGATGGGCTCCTAATGTATGACAAGGCACTAAGCAATCCCCCTAATTCCTCAACACACCACAATTAATAGATGCAACCGCATATGCTGACAAAAAGTAAAGCCTGGTACACACGATGAGACTAGCGGACGAATGGTTGTCCATTTTGTTTTGCATGCTATTCTCATATTGAAAACCAATAGGTTACTAAAGTTAGAAAAAGACAAAATACAATGTAATGTGTTGTATTGTATTGCAATGTATCCTTTCGTTTCCAAGCACGTGCGGTCTGGGTTACTTGATTTTTTTATTGTACAAATACTATACTAATTACACAAAAAGAATTCATTCTGTTATGTTACGAGAACATTTTTGTGCTTGTCCCTTCTGACATTTTCGCATAAACTGTCGTGATTGGCTCTCGAAAGCGGTGTACTAATGGTTAGATTATTGGACAACCGCTCCAAATGCGTGTTTTTTTTCTCTTTTTTTCGCCCTTTTGTTTTATCATGTGTACTAGGCATTAGTTAGACACTTTGTTCTGTGGAGATGCCAAAGAAAGCATGTCAGTGCACACAGAACAGTGCGGACGGCTCCTTAAAAGTTTCAGTATGGTTGCACAGTTGTGCGCTGTGGTAACGCATGTTCCAGCATGTTATAGCAAAGCACGCTAATATGTTGGTATACAGCGCTTTGAAAAAGTATTCATACCCCTTGACATTTTCTACATTTTGTCATGTTACAACCAGAAACGTAAATGTATTTTATTGGGCTTTTATGTGATAGATCAACACAAAGTGGCACATAATTGTGACGTGGAAGGAAAATGATCAATTGTTTTCCAGATTTTTTACAAATAAATATGTGAAAAGTCTGGCATGAATTTGTATTCAGCCCCCCTGAGTAAATACTTTGTAGAACCGCCTTTCACTGAAATTACAGCTACAAGTCTTTTTGGGGATGTCTCTACCAGCTTTGCACATCTAGAGAGGGACATTTTTGCCCATTCTTCTTTGCAAAATAGCTCAAGCTCTGTCAGATTGGATGGAGAGTGTCTGTGAACAGCAATTTTCAAGTCTTACCACAGATTCTCAATTGGATTTAGGTCTGGACTTTGACTGGGCCATTCTAACACATGAATATGGTTTGATCTAAACCATTCCATTGTAGCCCTGGCTGTATGTTTAGGGTCATTGTCCTGATGGAAGGTGAACCTCTGCCCCAGTCTCAAGTCTTTTGCTGACTAACAGGTTTTCTTCTAAGATTGCCCTGTATTTGGCTCCATCCATCTTCCAATCAACTCTGACCAGCTTCCCTGTCCCTGCTGAAGAAAAGCATCCCCACAACACGATGCTGCCACCACCATGTTTCACGGTAGTTCAGGGTGATGTGCAGTGTTGGTTTTCCATCACACGTTTTGCTTTTAGGCCAAAAAGTTCCATTTTGGTCTCATCTCCACGTGTTTGCTGTGTCCGCCACATGGCTTCTTGCAAACTGCAAACAGGACTTCTTTTGGCTTTCTTTCAACAATGGCTTTCTTCTTGCCACTCTTCCATAAAGGCCAGATTTGTGGAGTGCACGACTAATAGTTGTCTTGTGGACAGATTCTCCCACCTGAGCTGTGAATCTCTACAGCTCCTCCAGAGTTACCATGGGACTGTTGGCTGCTTCTCTAATTAATGCTCTCCTTACCCAGCCTAACAGTTTAGGTGGATGGCCAAGTCTTGGTAGGTTTCCAGTTGTGCCATACTCTTTCCATCGTTCCAAAATGTGGAAAATTTCAAGGGGTATGAATACTTTTTCACGGCACTGTATATAGGTTGCAATTTATTGTGAATGACACCGTATCACACATATTTAGTAAGAAAAACACATACGCTACAACACAGTAATACAGTGCGCTGCACTGTCAAAATGTTGAGGGCGTGTTTTTTATTGCATACAGGAGTGTCGAAAGCTCATTCAAAATGACTAGGCAACAATAATGATTAGTGACAAGATTGGTGTGACAGATGATCTGTAGCAGAATTGGCATGACAGATGCTTGCTTGTCAGAATTGGCATGACAGATGCTTGCTTGTCAGAATTGGCATGACAGATTATCAGTGTTAGGATTAGTGACAGATGATCAGTGTCAGAATTGGTATGACAGATGACTGGTGTCAGGATTGGTAAAACAGATGATCGGTGTCGGGATTAGTGTAATAGGTGATCAGTGACAGGAAAGGAGTGACAAAATAATCACAGAGGGAAAAGGTATATTAAATAATCAGTGACAGAAAATTTATTACAACTGATCAGATTCAGGAAAGGTGTTCACTGACAAACAAAGGTGTCAATATGATTGGTATCAGGAAAAGTATGACAGATGGTTAGTGACAGGAAAGAAATAACATGTGATCGGTGACAGTAAAGCTGTGACAAATGTGATCGGTGTCAGGGTGGTATGATGGATGATCAGTGTCAGGGTTGGTAAGACAGAGATCAGTGTCATAGTTAGTATGAGAGATGATTGCTGTTGGGATTGGTATGACAAATGATCAGTGTTATGCCCCGTACACACGATCGGACTATCCGGCGGGTTTGTCCGCCGGACAATCCGACTGCGTGTGGGCTCCAGCAGACTTTTTCTTCCCAAAAGTCCAGCGGACTTAGAAAGAAGTTTTGACTCAAAATTATCCGCCGGACTCGGCAGTCCGGCGGACAATCCCGCCGTCTGTGTGCTAGTCCGTGGGACTTTTGAAATGAACGGACTTGCTGACACACGGAGTAAAGTCCATTCATTTAGAACGTGACTCCAGGTAGACGGGACTAGCAAAGGAAGTCAATGCCGCCGCCTCGATCGGCGAGATTGACACCTCGCTAGCCCCATGACCTGGTATGGATTTAAAGGGGAATCCCTTAGCTGCAAAAATGGCGTCGGGGTCCCCCCCAAATCCATATCAGACCCTTGTCCGAGCACGCAGCCCGGCTGGTCAGGAAAGGGGGTGGGGACGAGCGAGCGAGCGCCGCCGCCCCCCTCCTGAGCCGTACCAGGCCGTGTGCCCTCAACATGGGAGGGGTGCCTTGGGGAAAGGGGGACCCTGCGGCCCCCCCACCCCAAAGCACCTTGTCCCCATGTTGATGAGGACACGGGCCTCTTCCCGACAACCCTGGCCGTTGGTTGTCGGGGCCTGCAGGCGGGGGGCTTATCGGAAACTGGGAGCCCCCTTTAATAAGGAGGCCCCCCACCCTATGTGAATGAGTATGGGGTACGATGTACCCCAACCCATTCACCTGGTGAAAAAAAAGTTTTTAAAATACTTTATTACACAGCTCCGGGGGTCTTCTTCCGTCTTGGGGGGGTCTTCTCGCCGGACTCCTCCACTATCTTCTGCTAGCTCTTTTACTAGCGGAGGACCCCGGCTTTCTCCTTCGTCGCAGCCGCTGTCTGGGGGTCTTGTTCCGACTTCCGGGGTCTTGTCCCACTCTTCTGTTCTTCTTGCGGGGCCTCCGCTTTCTTCTTGCAGCCCTTTTTAACTAGCGGTGGCCCGAGCATCCTCCGGGACTGTGACATCATAAGGGGCGGGGTCACCATGTGACATGAGCCGGTGACCCCACCCCTTGTCCCTATATAACTGGCCGTGCATCGCGGCCATGAGAAGAAGAAGAAGAAGAAGAAGAAGAAGAAAGAAAGAAGAAAGAAGAAAGAAGAAAGAAGAAGAAGAAGAAAACTGCGGCGACAGAAGACCGGGCCACCGCTTGTAAAAGAGCTGCAAGAAGAAAGCGGAGGCCCGGCAAGAAGAACAGAAGAGCGGGACAAGACCCCTGAAGTCAGAACAAGACCCCCAGACGGCGGCGATGAAGGAGAAAGCCGGGCTCCTCCGCTAGTAAAAGAGCTAGCAGAAGATATCGGAGGAGTCCGGCGAGAAGACCCCTGGAGCTGTGTAATAAAGTATTTTAAAAACTCGTGTTGTGTTTTTTTTTTTTTTTACAATTTTTTCACCAGGTGAATGGGTAGGGGTACATCGTACCCCATACTCATTCACATAGGGTGGGGGGCCGGAATCTGGTGGCCTCCTTATTAAAGGGGGCTCCCGGATTCTGATAAGCCCCCCGCCCGCAGACCCCGACAACCAACGGCCAGGGTTGTTGGGAAGAGGCCCTTGTCCTCATCAACATGGGGACAAGGTGCTTTGGGGTGGGGGGGGGGCGCAGGTTGAGGGCATGCGGCCTGGTACGGCTCAGGAGGGGGGGGGGGTCGCTCGCTCGTGCTCACCCCCTTTCCTGACCGGCCGGGCTGCGTGCTCGGATAAGAGTTTGATATGGATTTGGGGGGGACCCCCATGCCGTTTTTTCGGCGTAGGGATTCCCCTTTAAATCCATACCAGGTGACGGGGCTAGCGAGGTGTCAATCTCGCCGATCGAGGCGGCGGCATTGACTTCCTTCGCTAGTCACGTTCTAAATGAACGGACTTTACTCCGTGTAAAAGTCCGGCGGACCTCCGCCGAAACTCCGGCGGATTGTCCAAAAAGTCCGGGCGTGTGTGGGCAAGTCCGCACGTTCGGAAAGTCTGGCGGACCTCTGCTGGAAAATCCGCCGGAAAAGTTTGATCAAGTGTACGTGGCATTAGAGTTAATATGAGATGATCAGTTTTCCTGTCAGGACTGGTGTGACAGATGATCGGTGTCAGGACTGGTATGACAGATGATCGGTGTCAGGACTGGTATGACAGATGATCGGTGTCAGGACTGGTATGACAGATGATCGGTGTCAGGACTGGTATGACAGATGATCGGTGTCAGGACTGGTATGACAGATGATCGGTGTCAGGACTGGTATGACAGATGATCGGTGTCAGGACTGGTATGACAGATGATCGGTGTCAGGACTGGTATGACAGATGATCGGTGTCAGGACTGGTATGACAGATGATCGGTGTCAGGACTGGTATGACAGATGATCGGTGTCAGGACTGGTATGACAGATGATCGGTGTCAGGACTGGTATGACAGATGATCGGTGTCAGGACTGGTATGACAGATGATCGGTGTCAGGACTGGTATGACAGATGATCGGTGTCAGGACTGGTATGACAGATGATCGGTGTCAGGACTGGTATGACAGATGATCGGTGTCAGGACTGGTATGACAGATGATCGGTGTCAGGACTGGTATGACAGATGATCGGTGTCAGGACTGGTATGACAGATGATCGGTGTCAGGACTGGTATGACAGATGATCGGTGTCAGGACTGGTATGACAGATGATCGGTGTCAGGACTGGTATGACAGATGATCGGTGTCAGGACTGGTATGACAGATGATCGCTGTCAGGACTGGTATGACAGATGATCGCTGTCAGGACTGGTATGACAGATGATCGCTGTCAGGACTGGTATGACAGATGATCGCTGTCAGGACTGGCTTGACAGATGATCAGTGTCAGGACTGGCATGACAGATGATCAGTGTCAGGACTGGCATGACAGATGATCAGTGTCAGGACTGGCATGACAGATGATCAGTGTCAGGACTGGCATGACAGATGATCAGTGTCAGGACTGGCATGACAGATGATCAGTGTCAGGACTGGCATGACAGATGATCAGTGTCAGGACTGGCATGACAGATGATCAGTGTCAGGACTGGCATGACAGATGATCAGTGTCAGGACTGGCATGACAGATGATCAGTGTCAGGACTGGCATGACAGATGATCAGTGTCAGGACTGGCATGACAGATGATCAGTGTCAGGACTGGCATGACAGATGATCAGTGTCAGGACTGGCATGACAGATGATCAGTGTCAGGACTGGCATGACAGATGATCAGTGTCAGGACTGGCATGACAGATGATCAGTGTCAGGACTGGCATGACAGATGATCAGTGTCAGGACTGGCATGACAGATGATCAGTGTCAGGACTGGAATGACAGATGATCAGTGTCAGGACTGGCATGACAGATGATCAGTGTCAGGACTGGTTTGACAGATGATCAGTGTCAGGACTGGTTTGACAGATGATCAGTGTCAGGACTGGTTTGACAGATGATCAGTGTCAGGACTGGTTTGACAGATGATCAGTGTCAGGACTGGTTTGACAGATGATCAGTGTCAGGACTGGTTTGACAGATGATCAGTGTCAGGACTGGTTTGACAGATGATCAGTGTCAGGACTGGAATGACAGATGATCAGTGTCAGGACTGGTTTGACAGATGATCAGTGTCAGGACTGGTTTGACAGATGATCAGTGTCAGGACTGGTTTGACAGATGATCAGTGTCAGGACTGGTTTGACAGATGATCAGTGTCAGGACTGGATTGACAGATGATCAGTGTCAGGACTGGTTTGACAGATGATCAGTGTCAGGACTGGTTTGACAGATGATCAGTGTCAGGACTGGTTTGACAGATGATCAGTGTCAGGACTGGTTTGACAGATGATCAGTGTCAGGACTGGTTTGACAGATGATCAGTGTCAGGACTGGTATGACAGATGATCAGTGTCAGGACTGGTATGACAGATGATCAGTGTCAGGACTGGTATGACAGATGATCAGTGTCAGGACTGGTATGACAGATGATCAGTGTCAGGACTGGTATGACAGATGATCAGTGTCAGGACTGGTATGACAGATGATCAGTGTCAGAGTTGGAATGACAGATGATCAGTGTCAGGACTGGTATGACAGATGATCAGTGTCAGGACTGGTATGACAGATGATCAGTGTCAGGACTGGTATGACAGATGATCAGTGTCAGAGTTGGAATGGCAGATGATCAGTGTCAGGACTGGTATGACAGATGATCAGTGTCAGGACTGGTATGACAGATGATCAGTGTCAGGACTGGTATGACAGATGATCAGTGTCAGGACTGGTATGACAGATGATCAGTGTCAGAGTTGGAATGGCAGATGATCAGTGTCAGGACTGGTTTGACAGATGATCAGTGTCAGAGTTGGAATGGCAGATGATCAGTGTCAGAGTTGGAATGGCAGATGATCAGTGTCAGAGTTGGAATGGCAGATGATCAGTGTCAGAGTTGGAATGGCAGATGATCAGTGTCAGAGTTGGAATGGCAGATGATCAGTGTCAGAGTTGGAATGGCAGATGATCAGTGTCAGAGTTGGAATGGCAGATGATCAGTGTCAGAGTTGGAATGGCAGATGATCAGTGTCAGAGTTGGAATGGCAGATGATCAGTGTCAGAGTTGGAATGGCAGATGATCAGTGTCAGGACTGGTTTGACAGATGATCAGTGTCAGAGTTGGAATGGCAGATGATCAGTGTCAGAGTTGGAATGGCAGATGATCAGTGTCAGAGTTGGAATGGCAGATGATCAGTGTCAGAGTTGGAATGGCAGATGATCAGTGTCAGAGTTGGAATGGCAGATGATCAGTGTCAGAGTTGGAATGGCAGATGATCAGTGTCAGGACTGGTTTGGCAGATGATCAGTGTCAGAGTTGGAATGGCAGCTATTTGGTGACAGAAAAAGTATAAAAAAAAGAAAATCAGAACCAGGAAAATGATGACAGATTATCATTGTCAGGAAAGAAATGACAGGTGATAGCAAAGGTGTGGTATGATCAATGACCGGTCTCAGGATTGATGTGATACATGATCAGTGATAGGATAGGAGTGACAGATGATCAGTGAGGGAAAAAGTGTGATAAATAATCAGTGACAGGAAAGTTATGACAGATGATCAGATTCAGTGTAATAAGGTGTGGTATGATTGATATCAGCAAAGTATGACAGGTGATTGGTGACAGCAAAGTTGTGACAGATAACAGATGTCAGGACTGATATGGTACAAAAAATGAGTCAGTGAGAGGAAAGTTATGACAGATGATCAGTGTCAGGACTGGCATGACAGATGATCAGTGTCAGGACTGGCATGACAGATGATCAGTGTCAGGACTGGCATGACAGATGATCAGTGTCAGGACTGGCATGACAGATGATCAGTGTCAGGACTGGCATGACAGATGATCAGTGTCAGGACTGGCATGACAGATGATCAGTGTCAGGACTGGCATGACAGATGATCAGTGTCAGGACTGGCATGACAGATGATCAGTGTCAGGACTGGCATGACAGATGATCAGTGTCAGGACTGGAATGACAGATGATCAGTGTCAGGACTGGAATGACAGATGATCAGTGTCAGGACTGGCATGACAGATGATCAGTGTCAGGACTGGCATGACAGATGATCAGTGTCAGGACTGGTTTGACAGATGATCAGTGTCAGGACTGGTTTGACAGATGATCAGTGTCAGGACTGGTATGACAGATGATCAGTGTCAGGACTGGTTTGACAGATGATCAGTGTCAGGACTGGTTTGACAGATGATCAGTGTCAGGACTGGTTTGACAGATGATCAGTGACAGGACTGGTTTGACAGATGATCAGTGTCAGGACTGGTTTGACAGATGATCAGTGTCAGGACTGGTTTGACAGATGATCAGTGTCAGGACTGGTATGACAGATGATCAGTGTCAGGACTGGTATGACAGATGATCAGTGTCAGGACTGGTTTGACAGATGATCAGTGTCAGGACTGGTTTGACAGATGATCAGTGTCAGGACTGGTTTGACAGATGATCAGTGTCAGGACTGGTTTGACAGATGATCAGTGTCAGGACTGGTTTGACAGATGATCAGTGTCAGGACTGGTTTGACAGATGATCAGTGTCAGGACTGGTTTGACAGATGATCAGTGTCAGGACTGGTTTGACAGATGATCAGTGTCAGGACTGGTATGACAGATGATCAGTGTCAGGACTGGTATGACAGATGATCAGTGTCAGAGTTGGAATGGCAGATGATCAGTGTCAGGACTGGTATGACAGATGATCAGTGTCAGGACTGGTATGACAGATGATCAGTGTCAGGACTGGTATGACAGATGATCAGTGTCAGGACTGGTATGACAGATGATCAGTGTCAGAGTTGGAATGGCAGATGATCAGTGTCAGGACTGGTTTGACAGATGATCAGTGTCAGAGTTGGAATGGCAGATGATCAGTGTCAGAGTTGGAATGGCAGATGATCAGTGTCAGAGTTGGAATGGCAGATGATCAGTGTCAGAGTTGGAATGGCAGATGATCAGTGTCAGGACTGGTTTGACAGATGATCAGTGTCAGAGTTGGAATGGCAGATGATCAGTGTCAGAGTTGGAATGGCAGATGATCAGTGTCAGAGTTGGAATGGCAGATGATCAGTGTCAGAGTTGGAATGGCAGATGATCAGTGTCAGGACTGGTTTGACAGATGATCAGTGTCAGAGTTGGAATGGCAGATGATCAGTGTCAGAGTTGGAATGGCAGATGATCAGTGTCAGGACTGGTTTGACAGATGATCAGTGTCAGAGTTGGAATGGCAGCTATTTGGTGACAGAAAAAGTATAAAAAAAAGAAAATCAGAACCAGGAAAATGATGACAGATTATCATTGTCAGGAAAGAAATGACAGGTGATAGCAAAGGTGTGGTATGATCAATGACCGGTCTCAGGATTGATGTGATAAATGATCAGTGATAGGATAGGAGTGACAGATGATCAGTGAGGGAAAAAGTGTGATAAATAATCAGTGACAGGAAAGTTATGACAGATGATCAGATTCAGTGTAATAAGGTGTGGTATGATTGATATCAGCAAAGTATGACAGGTGATTGGTGACAGCAAAGTTGTGACAGATAACAGATGTCAGGACTGATATGGTACAAAAAATGAGTCAGTGAGAGGAAAGTTATGACAGATGATCAGTGTCAGGACTGGCATGACAGATGATCAGTGTCAGGACTGGCATGACAGATGATCAGTGTCAGGACTGGCATGACAGATGATCAGTGTCAGGACTGGCATGACAGATGATCAGTGTCAGGACTGGCATGACAGATGATCAGTGTCAGGACTGGCATGACAGATGATCAGTGTCAGGACTGGCATGACAGATGATCAGTGTCAGGACTGGCATGACAGATGATCAGTGTCAGGACTGGCATGACAGATGATCAGTGTCAGGACTGGAATGACAGATGATCAGTGTCAGGACTGGCATGACAGATGATCAGTGTCAGGACTGGCATGACAGATGATCAGTGTCAGGACTGGTTTGACAGATGATCAGTGTCAGGACTGGTTTGACAGATGATCAGTGTCAGGACTGGTATGACAGATGATCAGTGTCAGGACTGGTTTGACAGATGATCAGTGTCAGGACTGGTTTGACAGATGATCAGTGTCAGGACTGGTTTGACAGATGATCAGTGACAGGACTGGTTTGACAGATGATCAGTGTCAGGACTGGTTTGACAGATGATCAGTGTCAGGACTGGTTTGACAGATGATCAGTGTCAGGACTGGTATGACAGATGATCAGTGTCAGGACTGGTATGACAGATGATCAGTGTCAGGACTGGTATGACAGATGATCAGTGTCAGGACTGGTTTGACAGATGATCAGTGTCAGGACTGGTTTGACAGATGATCAGTGACAGGACTGGTTTGACAGATGATCAGTGTCAGGACTGGTTTGACAGATGATCAGTGTCAGGACTGGTTTGACAGATGATCAGTGTCAGGACTGGTTTGACAGATGATCAGTGTCAGGACTGGTTTGACAGATGATCAGTGTCAGGACTGGTATGACAGATGATCAGTGTCAGGACTGGTATGACATGATCAGTGTCAGAGTTGGAATGTCAGATGATCAGTGTCAGGACTGGTATGACAGATGATCAGTGTCAGGACTGGTATGACAGATGATCAGTGTCAGGACTGGTATGACAGATGATCAGTGTCAGGACTGGTATGACAGATGATCAGTGTCAGAGTTGGTATGGCAGATGATCAGTGTCAGGAGTGGAATGACAGATGATCAGTGTCAGAGTTGGAATGGCAGATGATCAGTGTCAGAGTTGGAATGGCAGATGATCAGTGTCAGAGTTGGAATGGCAGATGATCAGTGTCAGAGTTGGAATGGCAGATGATCAGTGTCAGGACTGGAATGACAGATGATCAGTGTCAGAGTTGGAATGGCAGATGATCAGTGTCAGAGTTGGAATGGCAGATGATCAGTGTCAGAGTTGGAATGGCAGATGATCAGTGTCAGAGTTGGAATGGCAGATGATCAGTGTCAGGAGTGGAATGACAGATGATCAGTGTCAGAGTTGGAATTGCAGATGATCAGTGTCAGAGTTGGAATGGCAGATGATCAGTGTCAGAGTTGGAATGACAGATGATCAGTGTCAGAGTTGGAATGGCAGATGATCAGTGTCAGAGTTGGAATGGCAGATGATCAGTGTCAGAGTTGGAATGGCAGATGATCAGTGTCAGAGTTGGAATGGCAGATGATCAGTGTCAGAGTTGGAATGGCAGATGATCAGTGTCAGGACTGGTTTGGCAGATGATCAGTGTCAGAGTTGGAATGGCAGCTATTTGGTGACAGAAAAAGTATAAAAAAAAGAAAATCAGAACCAGGAAAATTATGACAGATTATCAGTGTCAGGAAAGAAATGACAGGTGATAGCAAAGGTGTGGTATGATCAATGACCGGTCTCAGGATTGATGTGATACATGATCAGTGATAGGATAGGAGTGACAGATGATCAGTGAGGGAAAAAGTGTGATAAATAATCAGTGACAGGAAAGTTATGACAGATGATCAGATTCAGTGTAATAAGGTGTGGTATGATTGATATCAGCAAAGTATGACAGGTGATTGGTGACAGCAAAGTTGTGACAGATAACAGATGTCAGGACTGATATGGTACAAAAAATGAGTCAGTGAGAGGAAAGTTATGACAGATGATCAGTGTCAGGACTGGCATGACAGATGATCAGTGTCAGGACTGGCATGACAGATGATCAGTGTCAGGACTGGCATGACAGATGATCAGTGTCAGGACTGGCATGACAGATGATCAGTGTCAGGACTGGCATGACAGATGATCAGTGTCAGGACTGGCATGACAGATGATCAGTGTCAGGACTGGCATGACAGATGATCAGTGTCAGGACTGGCATGACAGATGATCAGTGTCAGGACTGGCATGACAGATGATCAGTGTCAGGACTGGCATGACAGATGATCAGTGTCAGGACTGGCATGACAGATGATCAGTGTCAGGACTGGCATGACAGATGATCAGTGTCAGGACTGGTATGACAGATGATCAGTGTCAGGACTGGTTTGACAGATGATCAGTGTCAGGACTGGTTTGACAGATGATCAGTGTCAGGACTGGTATGACAGATGATCAGTGTCAGGACTGGTTTGACAGATGATCAGTGTCAGGACTGGTTTGACAGATGATCAGTGTCAGGACTGGTTTGACAGATGATCAGTGACAGGACTGGTTTGACAGATGATCAGTGTCAGGACTGGTTTGACAGATGATCAGTGTCAGGACTGGTTTGACAGATGATCAGTGTCAGGACTGGTATGACAGATGATCAGTGTCAGGACTGGTATGACAGATGATCAGTGTCAGGACTGGTTTGACAGATGATCAGTGTCAGGACTGGTTTGACAGATGATCAGTGACAGGACTGGTTTGACAGATGATCAGTGTCAGGACTGGTTTGACAGATGATCAGTGTCAGGACTGGTTTGACAGATGATCAGTGTCAGGACTGGTTTGACAGATGATCAGTGTCAGGACTGGTTTGACAGATGATCAGTGTCAGGACTGGTATGACAGATGATCAGTGTCAGGACTGGTATGACAGATGATCAGTGTCAGAGTTGGAATGGCAGATGATCAGTGTCAGGACTGGTATGACAGATGATCAGTGTCAGGACTGGTATGACAGATGATCAGTGTCAGGACTGGTATGACAGATGATCAGTGTCAGGACTGGTATGACAGATGATCAGTGTCAGAGTTGGAATGGCAGATGATCAGTGTCAGGACTGGTTTGACAGATGATCAGTGTCAGAGTTGGAATGGCAGATGATCAGTGTCAGAGTTGGAATGGCAGATGATCAGTGTCAGAGTTGGAATGGCAGATGATCAGTGTCAGAGTTGGAATGGCAGATGATCAGTGTCAGAGTTGGAATGGCAGATGATCAGTGTCAGGACTGGTTTGACAGATGATCAGTGTCAGAGTTGGAATGGCAGCTATTTGGTGACAGAAAAAGTATAAAAAAAAGAAAATCAGAACCAGGAAAATGATGACAGATTATCATTGTCAGGAAAGAAATGACAGGTGATAGCAAAGGTGTGGTATGATCAATGACCGGTCTCAGGATTGATGTGATACATGATCAGTGATAGGATAGGAGTGACAGATGATCAGTGAGGGAAAAAGTGTGATAAATAATCAGTGACAGGAAAGTTATGACAGATGATCAGATTCAGTGTAATAAGGTGTGGTATGATTGATATCAGCAAAGTATGACAGGTGATTGGTGACAGCAAAGTTGTGACAGATAACAGATGTCAGGACTGATATGGTACAAAAAATGAGTCAGTGAGAGGAAAGTTATGACAGATGATCAGTGTCAGGACTGGCATGACAGATGATCAGTGTCAGGACTGGCATGACAGATGATCAGTGTCAGGACTGGCATGACAGATGATCAGTGTCAGGACTGGCATGACAGATGATCAGTGTCAGGACTGGCATGACAGATGATCAGTGTCAGGACTGGCATGACAGATGATCAGTGTCAGGACTGGCATGACAGATGATCAGTGTCAGGACTGGCATGACAGATGATCAGTGTCAGGACTGGCATGACAGATGATCAGTGTCAGGACTGGCATGACAGATGATCAGTGTCAGGACTGGCATGACAGATGATCAGTGTCAGGACTGGCATGACAGATGATCAGTGTCAGGACTGGCATGACAGATGATCAGTGTCAGGACTGGCATGACAGATGATCAGTGTCAGGACTGGCATGACAGATGATCAGTGTCAGGACTGGTTTGACAGATGATCAGTGTCAGGACTGGTATGACAGATGATCAGTGTCAGGACTGGTATGACAGATGATCAGTGTCAGGACTGGTTTGACAGATGATCAGTGTCAGGACTGGTTTGACAGATGATCAGTGTCAGGACTGGTTTGACAGATGATCAGTGACAGGACTGGTTTGACAGATGATCAGTGTCAGGACTGGTTTGACAGATGATCAGTGTCAGGACTGGTTTGACAGATGATCAGTGTCAGGACTGGTATGACAGATGATCAGTGTCAGGACTGGTATGACAGATGATCAGTGTCAGGACTGGTTTGACAGATGATCAGTGTCAGGACTGGTTTGACAGATGATCAGTGACAGGACTGGTTTGACAGATGATCAGTGTCAGGACTGGTTTGACAGATGATCAGTGTCAGGACTGGTTTGACAGATGATCAGTGTCAGGACTGGTTTGACAGATGATCAGTGTCAGGACTGGTTTGACAGATGATCAGTGTCAGGACTGGTATGACAGATGATCAGTGTCAGGACTGGTATGACATGATCAGTGTCAGAGTTGGAATGGCAGATGATCAGTGTCAGGACTGGTATGACAGATGATCAGTGTCAGGACTGGTATGACAGATGATCAGTGTCAGGACTGGTATGACAGATGATCAGTGTCAGGACTGGTATGACAGATGATCAGTGTCAGAGTTGGAATGGCAGATGATCAGTGTCAGGACTGGTTTGACAGATGATCAGTGTCAGAGTTGGAATGGCAGATGATCAGTGTCAGAGTTGGAATGGCAGATGATCAGTGTCAGAGTTGGAATGGCAGATGATCAGTGTCAGAGTTGGAATGGCAGATGATCAGTGTCAGAGTTGGAATGGCAGATGATCAGTGTCAGAGTTGGAATGGCAGATGATCAGTGTCAGAGTTGGAATGGCAGATGATCAGTGTCAGGACTGGTTTGGCAGATGATCAGTGTCAGGACTGGTTTGACAGATGATCAGTGACAGGACTGGTTTGACAGATGATCAGTGTCAGGACTGGTTTGACAGATGATCAGTGTCAGGACTGGTTTGACAGATGATCAGTGTCAGGACTGGTTTGACAGATGATCAGTGTCAGGACTGGTTTGACAGATGATCAGTGTCAGGACTGGTATGACAGATGATCAGTGTCAGGACTGGTATGACAGATGATCAGTGTCAGGACTGGTATGACAGATGATCAGTGTCAGAGTTGGAATGGCAGATGATCAGTGTCAGGACTGGTATGACAGATGATCAGTGTCAGGACTGGTATGACAGATGATCAGTGTCAGGACTGGTATGACAGATGATCAGTGTCAGGACTGGTATGACAGATGATCAGTGTCAGAGTTGGAATGGCAGATGATCAGTGTCAGGACTGGTTTGACAGATGATCAGTGTCAGAGTTGGAATGGCAGATGATCAGTGTCAGAGTTGGAATGGCAGATGATCAGTGTCAGAGTTGGAATGGCAGATGATCAGTGTCAGAGTTGGAATGGCAGATGATCAGTGTCAGGACTGGTTTGACAGATGATCAGTGTCAGAGTTGGAATGGCAGATGATCAGTGTCAGAGTTGGAATGGCAGATGATCAGTGTCAGAGTTGGAATGGCAGATGATCAGTGTCAGAGTTGGAATGGCAGATGATCAGTGTCAGGACTGGTTTGGCAGATGATCAGTGTCAGAGTTGGAATGGCAGCTATTTGGTGACAGAAAAAGTATAAAAAAAAGAAAATCAGAACCAGGAAAATGATGACAGATTATCATTGTCAGGAAAGAAATGACAGGTGATAGCAAAGGTGTGGTATGATCAATGACCGGTCTCAGGATTGATGTGATACATGATCAGTGATAGGATAGGAGTGACAGATGATCAGTGAGGGAAAAAGTGTGATAAATAATCAGTGACAGGAAAGTTATGACAGATGATCAGATTCAGTGTAATAAGGTGTGGTATGATTGATATCAGCAAAGTATGACAGGTGATTGGTGACAGCAAAGTTGTGACAGATAACAGATGTCAGGACTGATATGGTACAAAAAATGAGTCAGTGAGAGGAAAGTTATGACAGATGATCAGATTCAGGAAAGGTGTTCAGTAACAAAGGTAGCACATAATTCAGTGTCAGGATTGGGGTGACAGGTGACAACAATGGTGGGAGAAGATCGGGGTGGAGGGCATGTGTAGTGAACACACATTCCTGTTTTTTTCTTTTTGCACACAATGCTCATTCTTTTGAACAGGAATCCCTTTGTGCAACGCATGCGCCAAGGAAGCTTTGTGAATGGAGGCTGACATGATGGGGGGGGAGGGGGTTGTGAATGAAGGCTGACATGATGGGGGGTTGTGAATGGAGGCTGACATGATGGGGGGGGGGGGGGGGGGTTGTGAATGGAGGCTGACATGATGGGGGGTTGTGAATGGAGGCTGACATGATGGGGGGGGGGGGGGGTTGTGAATGGAGGCTGACATGATGGGGGGTTGTGAATGGAGGCTGACATGATGGGGGGGGGGGGGGGGTTGTGAATGGAGGCTGACATGATGGGGGGGGATTTGTGAATGGAGGCTGACATGATGGGGGGGATTTGTGAATGGAGGCTGACATGATGGGGGGGATTTGTGAATGGAGGCTGACATGATGGGGGGGATTTGTGAATGGAGGCTGACATGATGGGGGGGATTTGTGAATGGAGCCTGACATGATGGGGGGGTTGTGAATGGAGCCTGACATGATGGGGGGGGTTGTGAATGGAGGCTGACATGATGGGGGGGTTGTGAATGGAGGCTGACATGATGGGGGGGTTGTGAATGGAGGCTGACATGATGGGGGGGGTTGTGAATGGAGGCTGACATGATGGGGGGGGTTGTGAATGGAGGCTGACATGATGGGGGGGGTTGTGAATGGAGGCTGACATGATGGGGGGTTGTGAATGGAGGCTGACATGATGGGGGGGGGTTGTGAATGGAGGCTGACATGATGGGGGGGGGGGGGTTGTGAATGGAGGTTGACATGATGGGGGGGATTTGTGAATGGAGGCTGACATGATGGGGGGGGTTGTGAATGGAGGCTGACATGATGGGGGGGGTTGTGAATGGAGGCTGACATGATGGGGGGGGTTGTGAATGGAGGCTGACATGATGGGGGGGGTTGTGAATGGAGGCTGACATGATGGGGGGTCGTGAATGGAGGCTGACATGATGGGGGGTTGTGAATGGAGGCTGACATGATGGGGGGGGTTGTGAATGGAGGCTGACATGATGGGGGGGGGTTGTGAATGGAGGTTGACATGATGGGGGGGGGATTTGTGAATGGAGGCTGACATGATGGGGGGGGGGTTGTGAATGGAGGCTGACATGATGGGGGGGGGGTTGTGAATGGAGGCTGACATGATGGGGGGGGGGTTGTGAATGGAGTTTGACATGATGGGGGGGGGGGGGGGGGGTGGAGGATATGCTGGGTCACACGCTCCTCAGTACAGTCACATATTGCTCTGTCCCGGGTTCTCCCCCAGATGTGAGAAGCGGATCTCTATGGACCCATCCCCCACACTGCAGACACAATACATGTGTGTGTCCATCGGGCTCCTCTAACACAAACAGACATCCCAAATCTCACCCGGTGCTGGTTCCGGTTCCGGTCTTTTCCAGCCGCCAGCCCGGAGTCTGCCATCCGCAGCCGAACCGAACCGGGCCGTTCCCAACCGGAACCGGAAAACAGCTGTCGGGACGTCACAGGAGAGGATCGCCAATAAAAAGCCGCAAGTCAATCATCGGAGCGATTGTCAGACGCAGAGTCTAGTCTACGGCGGCCAATCAGAGGGGCGTGGGCGGGGCTATCTGCTCCATTCCATTACTTATTCTTAGCGGGTATAGACCGGAGCCAGGCGGGGGATGGGCTCCTCTGTGCCCAGGTACCGGGCTGACCTGAAATGGATACTGTGCCGCCCCCGGGATGGTGCCATTCTATAGATTAGGCTTCATGCACATTGGGGGATTTGGAAATGATTTTCTCCTACCAGGAAAAAATTTATGCTAGCAGCGTTTTTGCAAACAGGAGCGTCAAGACTTTGGGCGTTTATTTCATTGTCAATTTATTCTGGCCAATTAAATGAAAAAAACGTTAGGACCAGTTCACACCACATGCAGTCCAGTGCGTTTTTTTTCTGCATCAAAAACACATGGAAAGTAAGTGTAGCGCCAATAACCCTCTGCGGGGCGGCTATGGATTTCTGGGCTTACCGATTACCCCCTCCTTGTAGCTCGTCGTTCGTGTCTAGGGGTTCCCAGGGTTAGTACCCAGTAATTGCTGAGACTGATACGCAAAGTCCTTTTGAGGATTTTTTATTTGCAAAAACCGTTGAAACAAAACACAGTCTCTCAGTTGGGAATAGAGGGCATGGGTGATAAAGCTCAGGCACTTTAGAACTGCTGACATTCAGATAAATGTCTCTCTAGATAATCCAGGGAGTAGCCACTCGCAACTGGACACTTCACTGTTGGATAAACCCTTGTTTGTAGATCTAGCAGCCTACAAGTGATTCGGACTTAGCAAAGTCTCTGCCACAGACTTGGTTGTGAAACTTTAAGTGAACATGTAGAAGTCTCTGCCACAGACTTGGTTGTAACCGAAGGATGGGTTAGGAACTTTTCCTATGGTACCTGAATCTTTCAGCCGATCCGGCGATACCGTAGGAAATGTGGATTCAACTAGTGTCCATACATCTCAGCTCCCAGGCTCTTACCGAGCAGCCAGCCTTGTGCGTGGCCCTCCTCCGAAGAGTCCTCCCCTGGTCACTTGTCGAGTTGCTGTCCCTCTCTAATCCTGAGAGGACACCGGGACACTTCAGAATCCTCCTTCAGTTACTGGGCCTCGAACTAGCCAGTTCCGAGGCTCGGGAACGGACGGATCCCCACCCCAGACCATGAGGGCCTCTGGGACTGGTCAGGATGACCAGGCTTACGGGGTCAGCAGACACTCCTGGACCGAGACCCCTCATGGGGCTGGTCCGGACCGAACCAGAACCAACCAAAGGTTGAGAGCCGAACCCTTTACACGTGACTTCAGCACCTTAAGTACCCCTACACAGCGGGGCCAGACACGCCCACTGATTGGCTCCAGGAAAAGATTGGTACCCAATGCGTCCAACCAGACTGCGTTCTCAGCCTGTCACAGGTGCTCACCTCACCTATGACCAGGCAGAACTCTAGTACAGCCCAGCCAAACTGATGCCAAAGTATAACCTAGAACAATTAACCCCCAGAACTCAGTTACAGTTCTGGGAAAAACTAAATTTACAAGAATGGCACACACTTTGAAAAAGTGTCGGCGCTACATAAGTTATATGGTTTCCAATGGCATAGTTCATACCAGTGCTTGCAGTTCCAGAAAAAAAAGTAGAACATGCTGCATTCTTCCTGCACTAGACTGGAACACTAAAGCCCCATACACACGGTCGGATTTTCCGATGGATTCTGTCTTATCGGACAATGTTGTCGGAAATTCCGACCGTGTGTAGGCACCATCGGACATTTTCCATCGGATTGTCCAACGGACAAAGTTGTATCTCCTGCTCTAAAGATTTTCTGACAACAAAGTCCGATCACACCAATTCCGATCGTGTGTAGGGAATTCCGACGGACAAAGTGCCACGCATGCTCAGATCACATTACAAGACCAAAGCTATTGGCTACTAGCCTCTACGTAGTCCCATCGTAGGCAACAAACGTCACCACGTTCAGAATGATCGGATTTTCCAACAACTTTGTCCGACCGTGTGTATGCAACACCAGTGTCGGACCAAATCCGATGGATTTGGTGGTCGGATTTTCCAACGTGTGTATGGGGCTTTAGGCTCAAGTTGCATCTAATGCATGTTGGGTTTCTGCAGTGCTTTCTACATTTTTGTAACCCAGAGATGGGTCCTCTGGGCTGGAGACAGGTGCTCGGGTACTCTGATGTGCTGCAGATAGGTACTAAGTTACTTTAATGGGCTGGAGACAGGTACTCGTGTACTCTGATGGGCTGGTCACAGGTACTCTGATGAGCTGGTGGTGACAGGTACTCGGGTACTCTGATGGGCTGGTCACAGGTACTCTGATGAGCTGGTGGTGACAGGTACTCGGGTACTCTGATGGGCTGGTCACAGGTACTCTGATGAGCTGGGGGTGACAGGTACTCGGGTACTCTGATGGGCTGGTCACAGGTACTCGGGGACTCTGATGGGCTGGTCACAGGTACTCTGATGAGCTGGTGGTGACAGGTACTCGGGTACTCTGATAGGCTGGTCACAGGTACTCTGAGCTATTGACAGGTACTCGGGTACTCTGATGGGCTGGTCACAGGTACTCTGATGAGCTGGTGGTGACAGGTACTCGGGTACTCTGATGGGCTGGTCACAGGTACTCTGATGAGCTGGTGGTGACAGGTACTCGGGTACCCTGATGGGCTGGTCACAGGTACTCTGAGCTGATGACAGGTACGCGGGGACTCTGATGGGCTGGTGGTGACAGGTACTCGGGTACTCTGATAGGCTGGTCACAGGTACTCTGAGCTGGTGACAGGTACTCGGGTACTCTGATGGGCTGGTCACAGGTACTCTGATGAGCTGGTGGTGACAGGTACTCGGGTACTCTGATGGGCTGGTCACAGGTACTCTGATGAGCTGGTGACAGGTACTCGGGTACTCTGATGGGCTGGTCACAGGTACTCTGATGAGCTGGTGAAAGGTACTCGGGTACTCTGATGAGCTGGTGACAGGTACTCGGGTACTCTGATGGGCTGGTCACAGGTACTCTGATGAGCTGGTGAAAGGTACTCGGGTACTCTGATGAGCTGGTGACAGGTACTCGGGTACTCTGATGGGCTGGTCACAGGTACTCTGATGAGCTGATGACAGGTACTCTGATGGGCTGCAGATAGGTACTTGGGTACTCTGATGGGCTGCAGATAGGTTACTTTAAAGCGGAGTTCCACCCTAAAGTAGAACTTCCGCTTATCGGATTCCTCCCCCCCTCCGGTGCCACAATTGGCACCTTTCAGGGGGGGGAGGGGGGTGCAGATACCTGTATAATACAGGTATCTGCACCCACCTCCATGACAAATTATCCGGAGCTGCCCCACCCCTATCCGGAGATGCCCCTTTGTGTCTTGGGAAACACAGTTCCCAGGACACAGCGGGGACCAATAGAGATGCGCAGCGCGACTCGCGCATGCACAGTAGGGAACCGGGCAGTGAAGACGTTGCGTCTTCACTTCCTGATTCCCTGACAGAGGATGGCGGCGGGGCAGCTGAGAGACGAGCAGTCGCTCGTCATCTTCTGCCGACATCGCTGGAACCTGGAACAGGTAAGTGTCCATTTATTAAAAGTCAGCAGCTGCACTATTTGTAGCTGCTGACTTTTAATATTTTTTGTGCGGGTGCAGCTCCGCTTTAATGGGCTTGAGACAGGTACTCAGGTACTCTGATGGGCTGGAGACAGGTACTCTGATGGGCTGGTGACTGGTACTCTGATGGGCTGGTGACTGGTACTCTGATGGGCTGCAGATAGGTACTCGAGTACCCTGATGGGCTGGTGACAGGTACTTGGGAACTCTGATGGGCTGGAGACAGGTACTTGGGTACTCTGATGGGCTGCAGATAGGTACTCGATTACTCTGATGGGTTGGAGACGGGTACTCTGATGGGCTGCAGATAGGTACTCGAGTACCCTGATGGGCTGGAGACAGGTACTCTGGTACTCTGATGAGCTGGTGACAGGTACTCGGGTACTCTGATGGGTTGCAGATAGGTACTCTGGTACTCTGATGGGCTGCAGATAGGTACTCTGGGCTGGAGACAGCTTACTTTAATGGGCTGGAGACAGGTACTCAGGTACTCTGATGGGCTGGAAACAGGTACTCGGGTACTGTGATGGGCTGGTGACAGGTACTCTGATGGGCTGGTGATGGGTACTCTGATGAGCTGGTGACAGGTACTCTTATGGGCTGCAGATAGGTACTCGAGTACTCTGATGGGCTGGAGGCAGGTACTCTGATGGGCTGCAGATAGGTACTCGGGTACTCTGATGGGCTGCAGATAGGTACTCTGGGCTGGAGACAGGTTACTTTAATGGTCTGGAGACAGGTACTCGGGTGGGCTGGTGACAGGTACTCGGGAACTCTGATGGGCTGGTGACAGGTACTCGGGTACTCTGATGGGCTGGTCACAGGTACTCTGATGAGCTGGTGACAGGTACTCGGGTACTCTGATGGGCTGGTCACAGGTACTCTGATGAGCTGGTGACAGGTACTCGGGTACTCTGATGAGCTGGTGACAGGTACTCGGGTACTCTGATGGGCTGGTCACAGGTACTCTGATGAGCTGGTGACAGGTACTCGGGTACTCTGATGAGCTGGTGACAGGTACTCGGGTACTCTGATGAGCTGGTGACAGGTACTTGGGTACTCTGATGGGCTGGTCACAGGTACTCTGATGAGCTGGTGACAGGTACTTGGGTACTCTGATGAGCTGGTGACAGGTACTCGGGTACTCTGATGGGCTGGTCACAGGTACTCTGATGAGCTGGTCACAGGTACTCTGATGAGCTGATGACAGGTACTCTGATGGGCTGCAGATAGGTACTTGGGTACTCTGATGGGCTGCAGATAGGTTACTTTAAAGCGGAGTTCCACCCTAAAGTGGAACTTCCGCTTATCGGATTCCTCCCCCCCCTCCGGTGCCACAATTGGCACCTTTCAGGGGGGAGGGGGTGCGGATACCTGTATAATACAGGTATCTGCACCCACTTCCATGACAAATTATCCGGAGGCCGGAGCTGCCCCGCCCCTATCCGGAGATGCCCCTTTGTGTCTTGGGAAACACAGTTCCCAGGACACAGCGGGGACCAATAGAGACGCGCAGCGCGACTCGCGGATGCGCAGTAGGGAACCGGGCAGTGAAGACGTTCCGTCTTCACTTCCTGATTCCCTGACAGAGGATGGCGGCGGGGCAGCTGAGAGACGAGCAGTCGCTCATCATCTTCTGCCGACACCGCTGGAACCTGGAACAGGTAAGTGTCCATTTATTGAAAGTAAGCAGCTACACTATTTGTACTCGGGTACTGTGATGGGCTGGTGACTGGTACTCTGATGGGCTGGTGACTGGTACTCTGATGGGCTGTAGATAGGTACTCGAGTACCCTGATGGGCTGGTGACAGGTACTTGGGAACTCTGATAGGCTGGAGACAGGTACTTGGGTACTCTGATGGGCTGCAGATAGGTACTCGATTACTCTGATGGGTTGGAGACGGGTACTCTGATGGGCTGCAGATAGGTACTCGAGTACCCTGATGGGCTGGAGACAGGTACTCTGATGAGCTGGTGACAGGTACTCGGGTACTCTGATGGGCTGCAGATAGGTACTCGGGTACTCTGATGGGCTGCAGATAGGTACTCTGGGCTGGAGACAGCTTACTTTAATGGGCTGGAGACAGGTACTCAGGTACTCTGATGGGCTGGAGACAGGTACTCGGGTACTGTGATGGGCTGGTGACAGGTACTCTGATGGGCTGGTGATGGGTACTCTGATGAGCTGGTGACAGGTACTCTTATGGGCTGCGGATAGGTACTCGCGTACTCTGATGGGCTGCAGATAGGTACTCTGGGCTTGAGACAGGTTACTTTAATGGTCTGGAGACAGGTACTCGGGTACTCTGATGGTCTGGAGACAGGTACTCGGGTGGGCTGGTGACAGGTACTCAGGAACTCTGATGGGCTGGTGACAGATACTTGGGAACTCTGATGGGCTGGAGACAGGTACTTGGGTACTCTGATGGGCTGCAGATAGGTACTCGAGTACTCTGATGGGTTGGAGACAGGTCCCCGGGTACGCTGATGGGCTGGAGATAGGTACTCGTGTAATCTGGTGGGCTGGTGAGACTGGTACTCTGATGGGCTGATCACAGGTTTTCGGGTACTCTGATGGGCTGGTGACAGGTACTTGGGTACTCTGATGGGATGGTCACAGGTATTCTGATGAGCTGGTGACAGGTACTCTGATGAGCTGACAGGTACTCGGGTACTCTGATGGGCTGCAGATAGGTACTTGAGTACTCTGATGGGCTGCAGATAGGTACTCTGGGCTGGAGATAGGTTACTTTAATGGGCTGGAGACAGGTACTCAGGTACTCTGATGGGCTGGAGACAGGTACTGTGATGGGCTGGTGACAGGTACTCTGATGGGCTGCAGATAGGTACTCGAGTACCCTGATGGGCTGGTGACAGGTACTTGGGAACTCTGATGGGCTGGAGACAGGTACTTGGGTATTCTGATGGGCTGCAGATAGGTACTCGGGTACTCTGATGGGCTGCAGATAGGTACTCTGGGCTGGAGACAGGTTACTTTAATGGGCTGGAGACAGGTACTCAGGTACTCTGATGGGCTGGAGACAGGTACTCGGGTACTGTGATGGGCTGGTGACAGGTACTCTGATGGGCTGGTGATGGGTACTCTGATGAGCTGGTGACAGGTACTCAGGTACTCTTATGGGCTGCAGATAGGTACTCGAGTACTCTGATGGGCTGGAGGCAGGTACTCTGATGGGCTGCAGATAGGTACTGGGGTACTCTGATGGGCTGCAGATAGGTACTCTGGGCTGGAGACAGGTTACTTTAATGGTCTGGAGACAGGTACTCGGGTACTCTGATGGTCTGGAGACAGGTACTCGGGTACTCTGATGGGCTGGTGACAGGTAATTGAGAACTCTGATGGGCTGCAGATAGGTACTCGAGTACTCTGATGGGTTGGAGACAGGTACTCGGGTACGCTGATGGGCTGGAGATAGGTACTCGGGTACTCTGGTGGGCTGGAGAGACTGGTACTCTGATGGGCTGGTCACAGGTTTTCGGGTACTCTGATGGGCTGGTGACAGGTACTCTGATGAGCTGGTGACAGGTACTTGGGTACTCTGATGGGCTGGTCACAGGTATTCTGATGAGCTGGTGACAGGTACTCGGGTACTCTAATGGGCTGCAGATAGGTACCCGGGTACTCTGATGGGCTGAAGATAGGTACTCTGGGCTGGAGACTGGTTACTTTAATGGGCTGGAGACAGTTACTCAGGTACTCTGATGGGCTGGAGACAGGTACTTGGGTACTGTGATGGGCTGGTGACAGGTACTGTGATGGGCTGGTGACAGGTACTCTGATGGGCTGGTGACTGGTACTTTGATGGGCTGCAGATAGGTACTCGAGTACCCTGATGGGCTGGAGACAGGTACTCTGATGGGCTGCAGATAGGTACTCGGGCACTCTGATGGGCTGCAGATAGGTACTCTGGGTTACTTTAATGGGCTGGAGACAGGTACTCAGGTACTCTGATGGGCTGGTGACAGGTACTCTGATAGGCTGGTGACTGGTACTCTGATGGGCTGGTGACTGGTACTCTGATGGGCTGGTCACAGGTACTCGGGTACTCTGATGAGCTTGTGACGGGTACTCTGATGGGCTGCAGATAGGTACTCAGGTACTCTGATGGACTGCAGATAGGTACTCGGTTACTTTAATGGGCTGCAGACAGGTACTTGGATACTCTGATGAGCTGGTGACCGGTACTCGGGTACTCTGGTGGGCTGGTGACAGGTACTCGGGTACTCTGATGGGCTGCAGATAGGTACTCAGGTACTCTGATGGACTGCAGATAGGTACTCGGTTACTTTAATGAGCTGGAGACAGGTACTTGGATACTCTGATGAGCTGGTGACAGGTACTCAGATGCGCTGGAGACAGGTACTCGTAAGATCGAGCACAGCTCATGTGACCATCTTCTATTGGACACAGCCGGTCACGTGGTAAAGAGCCATTTTTATTGGCTCTTTACCCCGATGGGGAATGGGCTGTGTCCCAAGGGACACGCCTCATCACCAATCGCCTGGGGGATGCGCAGGAGCGGCGAGACCGGGCGGACTTCATATGAAGTCCACCCGGAGTGTTCCTGGCGGCATCATTTTACAGTGGCCCAGTATGGAACTGGTTAAATGCACAATTATTCTGCCTAAAAATGCCTGTGTGTGCAAGGACACTGTAAGGGAGATTTACTAAGACTGGAGCACTCAGAATCTGGTGCAGCTGTGCATGGTTGCCAATCAGCTTCTGCCTATAGTCACGCTGGGTCCGATTTAGGCTGGCTTCACACTATTGCTGCACGTGCGTCCCCGTTCACTGATTCAGGTCCGATTTCAGCTTCAAAGATATATAGGACCCCTGTGCAAATTCGCACTGGAGCCGCTGCAGAGATATGTGAACTAGCTCCATAGAGAGCCGGTCACAATCTCCTACCATGCGAATTGGATGCTGGGAAACCCACATCCAGTTTGCATAGGTGTGAACCCAGCCTTAAAGTAATGCGATTTAACCATTTGCTTACTGGGCACATTTACCCCCTTCCTACCGAGGCCGATTTTAGGCTTTCAGCGCTTTCTCACTTTGAATGACAATTGCACGGTCATGCAACACTGTACCCATATGACATTTTTATAATTTTTTTCACACAAATAGAGCTTTCTTTTGGTGGTATATAGCTAAAAAAAAGACCAAAATCTAAAAAGAAACAACAATACGTTTTTTATATTTTGTTAGAAAAGTTTGCAAACCGGTAATTTTCTCCTTCACTGATAGGTGGCACTGATAGATGGCACTGATAGATGGCACTGATGGGCACCAATGTCCCAGTTAACAGCTTTCTTCTTTTCTTCACGCTGATAGCTTGAGGAAAACAAAAAGCAAATTACCGGCTTCTGTCTACTTCCGTGATCAGCTGTCATTGGCTGACAGTTGATCACGTGGTAACGAGCCTGCTGTGATTGGCCCTTTACCCCAATCTGTGATCAGCCAAGTCCCAAGGACTTTGCAATCACAGAGCGCACAGTTCGAGAACGGGAGGATGTCCATGTACACCCTACCGGCAAAGGAAGCCCTCCCCACTGTAGCCGTCTTTCGGCTATAGGACGGGCTATAGCAGGGGCACCAAGTGGTTAAAGCACTACTTCTGTGTGATTTAATACAGCTTCAGTGCTACTTTATGAGAGCGGCTGTCCATCTCACAGGGAGAAACAGTGATGTTATATATAAACGTTTAACTTCTTTCAGGCACAATTTACATTTATAGTCTATGGCAGTGAGATTGGGCTGAAGTCCTGAAAATTTCTATGCATTGAGGTGAAAAACCTTCCGTGCTGCAACCCCCCCTTTACTTACCTGAACCCGATTGTTCCATCGACGGGGATGAGCACAGCAGCTCCAGACGCTGTCTCGGGTCCTCATTGGATAGATTGATAGCAGCGTAGCCATTGGCTCCCGCTGCTGGTCAATCAAATTCAGTGACACAGGAGCCGGGGGTGGGGCTGAGTTCTGCTGTCTGTGTCAATGGATGCAGCAGCAGGACTTGGGAGCACGCCCACACGGGTGCCCCCTTAGAATTCGGGTCTCCGAGGGGGCATTCGATGCAGGGATGAGCCAGGAGCACCGCTGGGAACCCCAGAAGAAGAGGATCGGGGCCATTCTGTGGAGGTAAGTATGACATGTTTGTTATTTAACATTTTTTTTTTTTTTTTTTAAAAAGCGAACCTTTACAATCACTTTAAGACACTGCCATAGAAATACATTAGATGCTTCTTCAGGTACGATTTGTAAATCGTATGCCCTGCCTGAAGTCGTACTGGTGTGACCGAAGGCTCTAATATCAGCTTGTTCAATTAAGCTTTGACTAAGACTGGCCATACACCTATAGATTATTTGCAGATTTTCTATAGTCAGATGAAAAAAGTGGAACAGATTCCTCCATCTACGCTGAACTGTGTGGATGGAAGAATCTCCCACTGGCCCAAGCTTCCATATCTTGCTAGTCGGCCCCGCTGGCTGTCACAATACCTTAACATTCTGATTGGGTGCAGGCATTGTTTAGTTTGAGAGCCAGCGGGGCCGACTAGCAAGATACTGAAGCTTGGCCCAGTGGGAGATTCCTCCATCCACACAGTTTAGTATACATGGAGAAATCTGTTGCACTTTTTCCATCTAACCATAGAAAATCTGCAGATAATCTATAGGTGTATGGCCAGCTTTAGGCTGGATTCACACCTATGCATTTTTAGTGCTTTTTGCATTTTGCAGATTTGCACTACAGAACGTGTTCCATAGGAAACCATGTTAAATGGACTAGTGCAAATCTGCAAAATGCAAAAAGCATTAAAAATGCATAGGTGTCAATCAGGTCTAAAACGTGGAAGCTGATTGGTTTCTATGCAGATTTTTGCACCATGCAGTTTTACTAAATAACTCCCATAGACTAAAATAAAGGGGTGATAATTTTGTCCAGTCTATTTTTTGGAGTTTTGCATGGAATGTGTCACATTTGGCTTTTTGTTTCTCTACTTTTTTGTGTCACACCAATACAAACAAAAGAAATCAACATGAGAATGCCTAAACATAATTGCAATCATTTTCTGGGCGAAGTGGTGCATTATCTGACAGAAATGCAGGAGTGCCATTATTTTTGGCCACGACTGTATCTGTCCATTGCAGCCACAGTGACCCACAGATTCCTGCTGCTGCAAAGCACAGAGTATATACTCGCCCATGTAAATGGAGTCTAAAAATTGATTTATTTTATTTGCTGCTTTTTGGTTTGTTAACTAGTTGAAGACCAGATATTTTCTGGCACTTTTTGTTTACATGTGAAAATAAGTTTTTTTTTTTGCTAGAAAATGAGTTAGAAACATTATACATTTTTTTAAAGCAGAGGCCCTAGAGAATAAATTGGTGGGTTTTGCCACATGGTATTTATATTTTTAGATGCACAACAAAACACAATACATAACCTGATTTTTTGTAAAAATATAAAAAATGACGTCGCGCAGAGTAAATAGATATGCTTAAGCCCGGGTTCACACTATAGCATGCTGTGGATCGCACAGGAGCGCTGTGTGTCCCTGTTCCCCATTTCAGGGACGAATCAGGGCTGATTCTATGCCTGGAGATATGTGAACCGGCTCCATAGGGAGCCAGTCACATTCTCCTGCTATGCGAATTAGATGCGGAGAAACGCACAATCCCTTGTAAACATCCCTTGTGACAGCAATAAGCACTTGACAGCTATTCTTATGGGGAGATCTGGGGGTCTATAAGATCCCTTCTTTGCACTTGAAAGCATTCAAAACACCAAGCTCTGCATTTTTGAATACTTTACTTCCAGATAACTGGAGTCTTAAATACGCCAGTTTAAAAAAAATTTAATGTCATGACATCGCTTCCGGGTTACTACATCCGAGACCCCATCAAGCCAATTCCGGCTTCCTTTGGGTCTCGGGACAGCCGGCGAATGTGCCTGCTGGGCGCTTGGGTCTCCCGGTGGGAAAGGAGAACCCAGGCGAGCATCAGAAGGAGGGGGGGGGGGGCACACATCGGTTGTTATTACAAGAAAGACGACTGTCGGCTCAGGCAACACCCGGGGACAACCACTTGAAGTCAATTGACGTACATGTACATGATTGGGCGGCAAGTGGTTACATTTAAAAAATCTTGTAAGCTGATAACAGTCCAAAGGCAGTGAGCACAGGAAGTTATCTGTTAGCATTGTTCCCTGCTATCTCCATGGACTACAAAACACCCCTCTGTCTGCTATGGAGAACAGAGAAGGTTATTATAAAGTATTAAAGTGGGGTGCCCCCTAAAAAAAAAAAAAATGTAAAAGTCAGCAGCTACAAATACTGCAACTGCTGACTTTTAATAATCGGACATTTACCTGTCCCAGGGTCCAGCGATGCGGGGGAACGAAGCCCCCCCCCCCTCATTCCCCGCTCCGCCGTGCGCCATGATATGCCGCGCAGTCATCTGGGACACGTGACAGGTCCCAGATGACTGTGCGGCACCGAGTGAAACTTATGTCAGTGCCCGGGCACTAAAGGTGGCAGACTACGAGGGACCCCCTAGCAACAGGCATTTAGAGGTGAGTAAATTTTAAATTTTTTTCCAATTATTTTTTTATTTTAAATTTTTTATCATTTTTAAGCTATTTTTTTTTTTTTGGGTGAAAACACCACTTTAAAACATTCCCTGTCATAGAAAGACAAAGCTTCTCAATATGGTTGTCACCCTGGGACAGGAAGTGAGATAATTATCAGGTTAAAATAAAGAAAGAAAACAAATGCAGCCACTACATGGCCAAATAAGCTGCAATAATATACATTTTTGTTCTTGGGATCAGACACATTTTATTTCCACTTTTGTAGTCAAATTTTGGAAAACTGTGCTACCTTGTTATGTGTTCCCATTCACATAGCATATATAATATTTCTTTTTAATTTTCTTTTTATACCTTTCAGATGTTTTTGAGGAGAAGGTGCCATAGCAGATTGTAAACCTTTCTGTACCTTTTTTTAGTGTCTATATCCCCACACAGACAATACAGGAGGTAATTTTCGAAACATTTAACCCTTTGCTAGGACAGACAGTGTTCAAATCTAGTTTACAACTGATAACAAACAACTTCCAGCACAGTACAGACAGGGTTGTTATGTTCAACACTACTCCACAGCCCCTACTAAAACATTACAAAGCAGGGACAGCATATTGTTATCCCAATTTGGTTTCAAAACTGTATTTATCATTTGCTGCTTATTATCGAACTATTTTACAACTGAACAATAGTAACAAACAAGCTTTTGGTCTGAATTCAGTTTGTGGTTCCACATTAGGTTTTTGTGATCATTATCTTATAAAAAATAAAAAATACATGTAGCGGTACCCCTGTGAGGGCTGCTAATAGACTTTGTACCCCACTTAGAGTTACCACCTCATCCCTTTAAAACCGAACACGTATTAATTACACAGGTTCTGTGGCTTATTAAGGTGGTAATTAAACTCACTTGGTGTCTTATCTGCATTAAATTAGCCTCAGAACCTGTGCAATTCATAGGTGTTCGGGTTTAAAGGGATGAGGTGGCAACTCTAAGATTACCTCGACTCTGCAAATCCTCCATTACCTCTGACACCCTGGTTTCAGTCATCTTACCAACTGTATTAGTAAATAGAGACTCACACAGTATTAAAGAAACAGTTTAAATATGTATACTGTATTAATGAGAACACAAAATAGGTATATCTCAACTTTGTCAGATAGTAAGAAAACACTCTTACGCACAGATATTTTATCTATACTTATCAAAGAGGCAATATAATGGTGTAAAGTTCCCTTAACTGTAATAGAACACAAATATTAACCCGATCACAGAAACCTATGTGAACATGTTAACAGGAGGGTAGACAACTGGCACTATGTGTATGTGTCAGGTTTCTCCTTTCTGCCTCCTCAACTCACAGGCCATTAAATCTTGCACAATATAAAGAAACAATATACAGACTATTCTATGGCTGGCTCCCTTTAGATGAAGTCCAATGCAATTAAAGCATATAAGGAACAATTATAATAAAAGGGTAAAGGGGTATTCCTTGAAATCCAGATGTCTTCGGATAGCCTTTTCCTGTCGCATCATAGCAGCATACACTTTGGGTTGTGACTCTGCCTTTACAACCTGATAGGACCACATAACTATAAGATGACGATACGGCCCCCGCCCCAGTATTCTCTTATTTTTCCTCACCTGTTGGGACGGCATGGATCATCACCCCCTTACCGCTTCGCCCCAGCCAGGTTCTAGCCTCTCCTGGGTGGAAGTCCTTGCCGGTACAGCCTCTAAATGAAGCTAAATGAAGCTAAATGGAAGGAACCCAACTCTGGTGATCTCAGGGGTATTATTATTATCTTCTCTCTGCTAGTCCTAATAGAAGCTTTAAACAGGCTTGAGCATTGCCACTACAGCCTCTGGTATAAGCCTTAAACAGACTTGAAGGTATGTAAGTGCACTTAACATATAAGCCTTAAACAGGCTTAGTTAACCTTGCAGTGGTCTCCTCTATACTGTCATTCCCTTTCGTTTTTGTTTGGCACTTTTTCTTTTTCTCTTTACAGGTCTTCCTGGGCTCTGTAGTCCCATGACATGTTGTCTGGTGTGTGCCAAGCATCCTGGCGCTTCCGCGCATGCGCAGTACGGTCCTTTGGACGTTCTATGCCTTTTTCCAGTTTCCAAGATGGCGCTACTGCGCATGCGCAAGTGAGACGTGCTCCCGGCGTTGCATTGCTTTGCCTGTATCTGAATATTGGACTGCGTTTTCTTCACTTCAACCTCAATTTCAGCATACATCCTCAATAGGTAAGTGGCTTCTTGTTTGTTACACTGTTTTGCTGCCTACGTTTTTTTCTCCCTCTCTCTCTCTCCTCCTTCCTCTCCCTTATACTGCCTATTCCCTTATGGAGACCACTGCCCCAGCAGATCACCGTCATGCTAATGACGGTTTGCACTTGAATGGAAGTGGGTCTGCTGTGCTGGGGAAGAGGTTTATGGGAAGGCTGGAGGAGTATTTAAACTAGGATTGAGGGGAGGGTGAACTAGAATTACATCGGGCAGACAGGTTAGCTAGGGGTCTGACATTAATAGAGGGTGGAATGGGAATAGATGGGGGGAGGGTTATGGCCATTGGTAAGATATGAAAAACACCAGAGCAAAATGTAGAATGCATTAAAGTGTTTGTTCACCAATGCCAGAAGTCTGCCAAGCAAAATAGGTGAGTTGGAAGCTCTGGTGCATGAGGAGAGCTATGATGTAATTGGTATTGCTGAAACTTGGCTTCAATCTTCATGACTGGGCTATTAATATTCCTGGCTAATGCTACCTAAATGGTCGGTGATAATAATGGGGGTCTTTAACTACCCAGAAATTGACTGGAGTAATGACACTGCTGGGACAGTTAAAGGGCAAAAATGTATAAACCTATTACAATCAGGTCCTCAAGATCTTCTAAATCAAGGCACAGAGAGACCTCCCACAGGAATGATGCTCTGCTGGATCTGGTAATCTCAAACCATGTAGAGTTTATTACTAATGTTCAGATAAAGGAACACCTGGGTAACAGTGATCATAACATGATTCATTTGATGTTAGCTGTAAGCAAGAAATACAGACGGAGACACTCAAGCCGCAGACTGTCTGGGACCTCACTGCAAAGTATATTCCCATGGGCAATCAGGTCATAGTTAAAAAAGCTATGAACAATAAAAAAAGAGCATTTAAAAAATATAGAAGTGAAGGAACACTAGTGTTGTTTAAATGTTACAAAGAATTTAACAGAATATGTAAAAAGGAAATCAAGGACGCAAAAATTCAAAACGAACGATTGCAAAAGATAGTAGGACAAACCCAAAAAAATTCTTCAAATATATTTGTATGTAGAGAATGGTGTATATACTGTGTCACACAAAAAGAATATAAGTGAAAAATAGCCTGTGTGGCTAGTGCTTATCTCATATGGGCTGACAATCCGTTAATAAAGCCCCGGCTGGGCTGTTCAAATTTCGTAGAAAATATCAGATACAACACCAGACTAAGTCTGTGTCGGGACTGATATATTCTTGTGTGTATAAATAAAGTTTTTTTTATAAAGGGAATTGTATATACAATATAGGTGTAAACAAATTTGTGAAATTAGTAAACGACCTACAGAGCATTTAGTGACATACTATAATATAATATGCAATATAGGTGTAAAAAAAATTAGTGAAAATTAGTAAACGAGAGCATTTAGTGACATATTATAACAGTTCAACCTATTGAATTTAGATTGAATGCAAACTATATGGCATAAGATATAGTCAGTGAACCTTAGTGACAGAAATACAAAAAAAACAACAAAATAATCTTTCAAACAGTAGACAACCTACTGAGCTTCCAGTATTACACCAGTGACAGAATATGTGTGTAATCCTCGGAGTATGGATTGAAACAATCCCAATAAAATGGTATTATAGCTATTTCGCCGAGAATATATGGTTAGTTATATATATATACCCTACTGAGCCTATAATTTGAAAAAGTTTACAAACAATAAAAATTATAAATAAAATTTTAAATAAAATTTTGCTATAGCTCTTCCAGACAGACTGGCTTGTCACAGGTGCTTCTTCAGGGGGACCGTTCAAGCAGGTGGCTCTCAACCCTAGCCAGGGGTGGACTTGTGGGGAACGTCCGAAATACCAGTTGGAACCAAGGGGAATCAAAGAGAGCTCGCATAGTGTAAAATCCAAGGGTAATTTATTAAATAAAAGCAAAGTGAACACTTACAGTGTGGCGGGGCCCCGTGACGACGTCCTTTGATGACGAAACGCATAGGGAGGAGGAGCTACGTCTTGACGCCACCGCAGCACGACGTGATCCCGTTACCACGGGCTGTATTCGCGAGACCGCCCGGCTCGCTTTATGCCTTTTTTAGATCGCCACACTGTAAGTGTTCACTTTGCTTTTATTTAATAAATTACCCTTGGATTTTACACTATGCGAGCTCTCTTTGATTCCCCTTGGTTCCAACTTAAATTTGGCTATTGAGATTGATCCCGAGCGGACATCTGTGAAGGATCCTGGGTTGGGAGTCACTTTGGATGAGCCATCCGGATCGGTAGGATTTCGGACGTTCCCCACAAGTCCACCCCTGGCTAGGGTTGAGAGCCACCTGCTTGAACGGTCCCCCTAAAAAGGGACCATTCAGTTCCGGTAAGGAGACAAGTTTGCCCTATGGTGGAGGTCTTCACACTTTTCCTTGGTGTTATATAAGTCACGTCTATTCTAAAGTATCTGGAGTTGCCACAGAGACTGTTTTCATCACGGGACTTATTTGCTGTACTGTGCATTGCAATATGCACTTTTGTTCAAAATTTTATTTAAAATTTTATTTATAATTTTTATTGTTTGTAAACTTTTTCAAATTATAGGCTCAGTAGGGTATATATATATAACCAATCATATATTCTCGGCGAAATAGCTATAATACCATTTTATTGGGATTGTTTCAATCCATACTCCGAGGATTACACATATATTCTGTCACTGGTGTAATACTGGAAGCTCAGTAGGTTGTCTACTGTTTGAAAGATTATTTTGTTGTTTTTTTTGTATTTCTGTCACTAAGGTTCACTGACTATATCTTATGCCATATAGTTTGCATTCAATCTAAATTCAATAGGTTGAACTGTTATAATATGTCACTAAATGCTCTGTAGGTCGTTTACTAATTTTCACTAATTTTTTTTACACCTATATTGCATATTATATTATAGTATGTCACTAAATGCTCTGTAGGTCGTTTACTAATTTCACAAATTTGTTTACACCTATATTGTATATACAATTCCCTTTATAAAAAAAACTTTATTTATACACACAAGAATATATCAGTCCCGACACAGACTTAGTCTGGTGTTGTATCTGATATTTTCTACGAAATTTGAACAGCCCAGCCGGGTGTTTTCTTTTCTATAATCACTAGCTTTATTAACGGAGGCTGTTTTTACAGAGTTTCTTGTGATATATGTACACTTTCTATGAAATTTGAACAGCCCAGCCGGGTGTTTACTTTTTCACAAGTTATACCAACAGAGGCTGTTTTTACAGAGTTTCCTGTTGTACATACACATATGAGATAAGCACTAGCCACACAGGCTATTTTTCACTTATATTCTTTTTGTGTGACACAGTATATACACCATTTTTGGTGAGATTTCAATATTTAGCGCAGCTCCTTTCCACATGCAATTCTGATTTATGTAGTATAACATTTCGAGCAGCAGCTTTACATACTTGGATAGCGCAACTTTTTTCCCATACATATTTGTATGTAGGCCCTTTACAAAATAATCTAGAGTGGGTGACAGGGGACAAAGAGAAGGCTAATTTATTAAATACTTTCTTCAGCTCTGTGTATACAAAGGAGCATGGGGGAGCTCATGTCCATAATGGGGGTGGTATTTACACAGCCCCGAATGATCCACAATGGCTCAAAAGTGATATGGTCCAGAAATATTTAGATAGAATAAAGGTGGATAAAGCACCTGGACCAGATGGCATCCACCCACGGATCTTAAAAGAATTGAGCTCTGCAATTTCAAAGCCATTGTATTTCATTTTTAGGGACTCATTAATGACGGGAATAGTACCACTGGATTGGCGCAGGGCGAACGTGGTGCCTATATTTAAAAAGGGAACAAAGTCTTTACCAAGTAACTATAGACCTGTTAGTTTAACTTCTATAGTTGGGAAGATACTGGAGAGATTATTAAAAGACCACATAGACGAGTTCTTGCTGGAAAAAAACATTTTAAGCAACAGACAGCATGGATTCATGAAAGACAGAAGTTGTCAGACAAACCTGATTTCTTTTTATGAAGAGGTAAGTAAAACCTTGGACAGAGGCGTGGCTGTGGACGTGGTATACTTGGATTTTGCAAAAGCGTCCGATACAGTTCCCCACACACGGCTCATGTGTAAGGTAAGGTCTACAGGCTTGGAAATATTGGTTTGTAAATGGATAGAAAACTGGCTAAAAGACAGAATTCAGAGAGTAGTGGTTAATGATTCTTACTCTGAATGGTCTAAGGTTATCAGTGGTGTACCCCAAGGTTCAGTGCTGGGACCCTTCCTTTTTAATATCTTTATAAATGATATTGGGTCTGGGATCAAAAGTAACATTTCTGTCTTTGCAAATGACACCAAGCTATGCAGTGGAATAACGTCCTTACAGGAGCTCTCCAATTTACAAGCTGACATCAATGCTCTGTCTAATTGGGTGACTATGTGGCAGATGAGGTTTAATGTTGATAAATGTAAAGTTATGCACTTGGGGCTAAGAATAAGCATGCATCATACATGCTAGGGGGAGTACAACTGGGGGAATCCGTAGTGGAGAAGGATCTGGGGGTTTTGGTAGATCATAAGCTCAATAATAGCATGTAATGTCAAGCTGCGGTTTCCAAAGCAAGCAAAGTTCTTTCTTGTATTAAGAGAGGTATGGACTCCAGAGAGAGAGATATAATTTTGCCCCTGTTCAAATCATTAGTAAGACCTCATCTGGAATATGCAGTTCAGTTTTGGGCACCAGTTCTCAAAAAAGATATCGGGGAACTGGAGAAAGTGCAGAGAAGGGCAACCAAACTGATAAGAGGCATGGAGGAGCTCAGCTATGAGGAAAGATTAGAGGAACTGAATTTATTCACTCTTGAGAAGAGGAGAATAAGGGGGGATATGATCAACATGTACAAATATATAAGGGGTCCATATAGTGAACTTGGTGTTGAGTTATCCACTTTGCAGTCAACACAGAGGACAAGGGGGCACTCCTTACGTCTAGTGGAAAAGAGATTTCATCTCCAAATACGGAAAGGTTTCTTCACAGTAAGAGCTGTGAAAATATGGAATAGACTCCCTCCAGAGGTGGTTCTGGCTAACTCAGTAGATTGCTTTAAGAAAGGCCTGGATACTTTCCTAAATGTACATAATATAACTGGGTACTGACATTTATAGGTAAAGTTGATCCAGGGAAAATCCGATTGCCTCTAGGGGGATCAGGAAGGGATTTTTTTTCCCCTGCTGTAGCAGATTGGAGCATGCTCTTTTGGGGTTTTTTTTGCCTTCCTCTGGATCAACTGTGGGTATAGAATGGGGTTTATTGGATTGTATGATATATTTTATTTTTATTTATTATTTCTTTTTTTTTATGGTTGAACTGGATGGACTTGTGTCTTTTTTCGGCCTAGCTAACTATGTAACTATGTAAGAGGGGAGGATTTACCTGGGTAAGTAGAGAAGATCGAAAAAGAGAGCAGGATACCACTAATGCTACCTAAATGGTCAGCAATCAGGTCCTCAAGATCTTCTAAATCAAGGCACAGAGAGACCTCCCACAGGAGAAGCCGTTCTGGCCACAGACGGAGACACTCAAGCCACGGAAGGAGTCGCTCAGGTCATAGGGGGAGTCGCAGGAGAAGTCGCTCCAGATCGTATTCAAGACATTCCCACCGCAGAAGACCGCCTGCGCGCAGACATCATTCAACAGCGCACCACTCCCGACCTCCTGGAAACGCCTGCTGGATATGCGGGGCTATAGCTCTTCCAGACAGACTGGCTTGTCGCAGGTGCTTCGATGAAGCCACCAGAGAGAAAGAACAAGAGCCCAGAGAGCTTGCGGGGGTCTCAACCCCACAAATTGCTCCTGACACAGAATCGTCAATTAGAAGTGCCTCACCCGCTCCCCCGAGTACATCGAGAGAGCAGGATTCCCCGTCAGATGAATAAGAGCTGGAGGCATCGGCTGGCTTTGACTTTTCACTAATAGAGCCCTTTGTTAAATCAGTGAAGGAGGCGATAAACTGTGAGGAACCCCAGGAGACCCAGCAAAAGCGGAAAAAATACTTTCCGAATCTTAAAAGGGACCCAGAGGCCTTTCCTTTCATCGAGGAACTGGATGAGCTAATCAAGGAGGAGTGGCAGAAACCCGAAAAAAAATCAAAATCTAAATAACTAATGACTTGCCAAACTGTACCCTCTTAAAGAGCCCAAAGTAAAACCTTTGGTTGCCCTGCCTGTAGTGGACGCATCCCTCATGCGTCTAGCCAGGCATGTGATGCTTCCTAACGAGGACGCTGTAACGTTTAGTGACGTCCTGGATAGGAAGATCGATACGGATCTAAAAAGGGCCTACATAGCAGCAGGAGGCGCATGCAGGCCGGCCGTGGAACTCGCAGCCGTGGGCAAAGCCATCTCCAGCTGGTCGGCAAACACTGAAAAGCTTGTTTCAGAAGGCGCAGACCAGGAGAAGATAGTCAAAGCCCTGCAGGAGCTAAGTCTCGCGGGGGATTTTGTGGCAGAGGCTTCTGTAGATGCAATAAAATCTGCATCAAGGGCCATGTTGGCTTCCGTAATGGCCAGACGGGCACTCTGGCTAAAACCTTGGGCAGCGGACCCTGCCTCCAAGTCCAATTGGTGCTGCATCCCATATGATGCCGAAAACCTCTTTGGGGTGAAATTGGATTCAGCCATATCAAAGGTGACTGGCGGAAAATCGGGGCTTATCCCCCCAGATAGAAGGCCGAAGCAGCAGGGCCTCCTTTCTTTAGGCGCAATCTCCCAGATAGGTACAGAGACGCAAAAGCGTACAGGCCGGGGAAAGAATATAGAAGGAGTTGGAAGAACCCCCAAGCGTCCTTCATGAAGTTTCAGAAGCCCAAGACTCCTGCGTCCACTGACCAGAAGTCCTTTTGAAGGTGCCCCCGCCCAGCCAGCAGTAGTGGGGGCCAGACTCTCAAAGTTCAGGCTGGCCTGGGCGGAAACGATAAAAGATCCATGGACGGTAGCCACCGTCCGTTTCGAGCACAGATGTTCGTTCAGGGGACGCCCCCCGGGAGATAATTTTTGCCCGACCAACCTCCCGTCATCTCGGGAAAAAAGGATGTTGTTAACCGAATACGTCCAGGAACTACTCCAAAAGAAGGCGTTAGTGGAAGTACCCCTATCACAAAGAGGCCAGGGGTTTTACTCCCCGTTATTCCTGGTCAAGAAAAGATCAGGGGACTTACGTCCTGTCTTAGACCTAAAAAATCTCAACCACTCCATCCGGGTAGAGTCGTTTAAAATGGAAAGTCTGAAGTCGATCCTCCAAGCTATAAACCTGGAGGACTGGATGCTTTCCATAGCTGCATGTCCCGATCCATACCTCGTTCCAGAAATTCCTCCGGTTCTCAGTAGATCAGGGTCACTTCCAGTTCCCTAAGCCTTCCGTTAGGGATCTCTACCGCCCCCAGAACATTTACGAAGGTCCTACTACCAGTGATCGCGTCCTTGAGAGAGAAACGACTGAGAGTCCACCTGGACGACATCCTCCTCCTCTCAAACAGCCGGGAGTCCCTTATTTAGAACCGAGAAATCCTAGTCTCCACGCTGCAGGGACTGGGGTGGCTAATAAACTGAGAAAGGAGCAATGCTCAGCCCACCCAGAGGATGGTCTTCCTGGGAGCCGAACTGGATACCCGGACGAATACAACAGAGCTGCCTCCAGAGAAGATTCCCCTTTTGATCCAGAAAGTGAGGAGGGCGATTTAAGCCACATCCTTATCAGCCAGAATGTGCCTCAGCCTCCTAGGCTCCCTATAGGCAACCATCCCGATGGTCCAATGGGCGCAATGGAACTCAAGACCCCTACAAACCTCTTTCCTACACCAATGGGACAGCACGTCCATGTCCCAACCAATCCATATTTCACAAGAGGTCAAACAATCATTAGAATGGTGGACTCGACCCTGCAACTTGAGCAGATGCAAACACATAGTCATTCCCCCACAGGAAATAGTAACCTCAGACGCCAGTTTGGAGGGATGGGGGGGGCACACTACCTACATCATGCGGCGCAAGGCCGCTGGCCATTCAGAGCACAGCACTCTGTCTCGAATGTGCTGGAAATGAGGGCAGCCTTCCAAGCCCTCCTGGCCTTCAGCTCTCATCTGAGGGGGAAACAAGTCCTCCTAAAAATGGACAACAGAGTGGCTCTCGCCTATATCAACAGGCAGGGGGGCACCATGAGCTCCTCCATGACGCAGGAAGTTTGCCCCATAATGGAGTGGGCACAGCTGAATCTTCTGGACTTAAAGGCAGCCTACATTCTGTGTGTAGAGAATCTCCTAGCCAACTCACTTATTTCCAACAACGAGTGGTCTCTGAGCCCACAAGCTTTCACTCATCTCTCAGACCTGGGGCCCACTGGACATAGATCTTGCTGCAACACCAGGTTAGGTGCTGAGGTTAGGTATTTAAGAGCCGTCTTCCCGTCTTCCCCTTATCATTACACTTGAGAAAGGAGCGCGCAGGTGCCTTACGGACCTCGCGCATGCTCAGAAACGCGTTGTGTTCCCTGCACCTCTGACATCACACGCTGTCTCCACGAGCCGCTCTGCAGTTCTTCAGACGCTCAACGTGTTCTCCCCCAGCGTCTTGCGGCCACAACTACAGGCTTCTACGGTACTCTTGGACACGCTTGTGACAACAGCAGCAACACTGCTTGCACACAGTTCCCTGCTTTTATATGTAAGTGATATATATCAGTCTTACTTTTGATTAAAGAACTTTTTACTGAGTGGCGCTCTTCTATTTGTCTTTTCATGTCTGGAGGTGACTCTGGTGTAAAAGGAGGACTCCGATGAGCAGGATTGTGGTTCTGATGTGAGTAGAAGATTTTGTGATGGGGGGATATTTGATCGGAAGGGGGGGGGGGGGTGGCGCTGATGTGATGGAGGGACCTCATCAAGGAATGCATGGTAAAATAATGTTTTTTTCAATCACCCTAGTTTACCCCACTGCATTCAGTTCCAGTGCTTAAAAAATAAATAAATAGCAACATGCATTTTCTTGCACCGGATCATGTGTACACACAATTAAACTGATGTAGCACCCTCCTAGATAGGTGCTAGCTATTAGATAGGTAAATCTAGTTGCCTCACTGTAGGCAGTGTGTATAATTTCTGTTATACAAAAGCATATTTTTTCTCACTACAAACTGCAGCCGCAATCTGCTATTTATGTCTGATCTGTGTGCTCTGCTGCTGCCAGTCTGCATAAGCTTCCTCTGTATCCTAGAGAATAGAAAAGTTTCTGGATAGTAGGTGTGGAGCTATGCAGATGGCAGCATGAATATTGATGCAGTCCTGGCCTATCCCAGAGAGGCAGGCTTTGAAGGTGGGCTGGGAGGCTACATATATTTTTTAGAGCCCACATAGCTCTGGGAGAGGAGTCCAGTCTGGGAAGGGCATGCTGCTCCCCTCAGACACCCTGTGCTAAAGAAGAAGAAATGCTGAGACCCTGGTGCTAGAAAGAAGTTGACTGAGAGGAGCTGTCTACCATAGATCTTTCTGGGACTCCAGGAAGGTGACCTTTTGAAGATTAAAAGGAGGCCCCATTCTGTCCTTAGCCCTTGTGAGTACAAACTGTGTGGGACCTTGTTGCTCTAGCTACCCCTCTGGTGCATAATAGTCAGCTCTGGGTCTATTAAAGGGGACACACTGGCTGGTGGTCCTGAAGAGCTCTGTTCAAAAATAGCTCCTACATAATAGGACCTTGCTCGTTGACTCAAAAGTTTTGCTAAAATCTGAAGTCTATCATTTGTTACAAGCCTGGACTTCATTGAAAGCTTGCTCAAGAAAGAAACCAAGTTCTCGGTGTACATAGTTCTTATTCTTGGAGTATCCCTCCTCTACCCTAACCCTATCCAAGTTCTCCAAAAATAAAAACAAACAAAAACAACATTCCCTAGACTGGTCATTGAAGAAATGAGCAGAAGTGTGTGTGCACTTGGCTGTGTAAAATACTGTGTCCCTGGCTGCAGGGGCTGAAATTTGGGAAGACCTTGTCAAAATGACACCGGCTCCTACGGGAGTAGCACTACACTTCTGTAAATAAAATAAAAAACACAGTAGAACACATTACAAACAGACTGAAAACGTGTGAATGCATTAAAAAAATGTGAAAGCACAGGTGGAAAATGCACACCAAAAGCAAAAATTGTGGTGTGAACTAGCCCTAAAATAGGAACCCTTTGATAAAAATGATAACAAATGCAACCAGATCAGAGACCTTCTAAAGATTTATCTTTCACCATACTCACTACTTTACAGGCGTGGGATACTTATTTACGCAAGGGCTTACTCTCCCCCAGACCGAGTCCTCTGACCCCATTGTTTGGGCTAGCTTCTTTTTTCCCCATGGAGACTAGCTCTAAGTTTCTCAGCTGGCATCGCCGAGACAGTCCTACTTTAAGCCATACCCTCTGTGACGGGACTCTCGTCTCCCTATCTTAGATGCTCCCTTCCTGTCATAGCTCATGGCGTACATGGCTGGAATATACACAGCTGTAACATTATTTGAATACAAGGCCCTTTATTGACCTCCTAACATGACCTTGCACTGCTTTTGAACTGCTGCTTTCACAAACCTCTAAATCAGACCACACACTTTCACAGATATACCAGATCTTGTTGAGGGAGTCCTACCCACACCCACCACAATTTCTTTCGAAGTGTGAGCAGGAACTACAAATATCATCGGAGGATATGGACTGGGACATAATACTGGCTGTTTCATACCAACTCTCTATATCTTCTTACATGCATGAACGCAATTATCGAATCTTGTCTAGGTGGTATCATTGCCCTACACTTTTACATAAAATTGATCCACCTATCCCTGATACCTGCTGTCGATGTTTACGGGAGTCTGGCACTATGACCCATATTTGGGGCACATGTTCGAAAATTATCACATTTTGGGATAAAATATTACACTTGTTTGATCGATTGGTGGGTGATACCATCCCAAATGAACCTCAGATTACAGTGCTAACCATGTTGCCAGGCTCTTATAAACAAATTGAAAGAAACTTAATTAGGCATTTTCTCACAGCAGCTCATTCTGTGATAGCCAGGCGTTAGTGCCAAACTGAGGCTCCATCAATGGCTGAATGGGTTTGTGAAGTGGACAAGATCGAGCTCATGGAGCATATGGTCACATGGGATGAGGCTAAATCTGACTCACATAAACCTGTGGACAGTATGGTCTCATTTAAAATATTCCTCTGATTTCGACTCCTTTATCTCTAACAATGTCTGATGTGCCAATTTTGCCCAAGACCTCCTCATGGTACATCCCTTCCTTTCCCCCCTTCCCCTTTCTTTCTCCTTTCCTCTTCCTCTGTATCTCCTCCTTCCTTCCTTCCTTTCTTTCTTTCTTTACATTATAAGTTACACCATTGTCTTTTTACCATATAAGCTAATTCCAGTGTGTTGCCTGCTAACCCAGATATCATGTCTCTTGCTAAAATGGTTATTACTGTTGGAGTTCCATCATAATTGCTGTTTTTTTTCCTTATAGTTCAATGGCTTATGTTAACCTGTAGGCAGAAATCCTACTCTGGGAAACTGTTTCTTGTAAACACTGTTTGAAATTGAAAATATTTTTTTATTATTCTGTTCTATATTGCTTGTAGTTTACCATATTATGGTTGTCCGAATCTGGACACACATTATAAACCTATGTTTTCTATAAAAAAGAGATTAAACCAAAATGATAACAAAGGCACCTTTAAAAATGTTTAGTCTACTGATCGACTTCTGTACAACCACCCTGTTGGGTTTTCCCCACTTAATCAGTGCTGCAAGCTATAGCCGGCAGCACTGATCAGTGCGTTCTGACGGTGGGAAAGCTTCCCCGTCATCAGAAAACAATAGCTCAGTGGGGCAGATTCCCCAATACACATAAAGTGTGTGGATGGGAAAAGTAATTTTTTTTCATTCAAAAACGACTTATGTATGCGCTGCCTAAAGTAGGTTATAGATGATGCGATTTTATTTCCTGCAACCACGAGTTCCAGGAAAGAAAATCGCTTGACTCCCCCATCACCACAGTCAGTGTTAATGGGGGCTTCCCCACTGTCAGAAGACATCAGCTCAGTGAGGGGATCCCTCTCATGGAGCTATTGCGTTCTCCCAGCAGAGGGGGGGGGGGCACGGGGAGCTGTCTCCGATGGGAGAACACAGTAATTATTGCTAGCGACTATAGTCACTGGAAATAATCGCATCCTAAAAATCCGGCATGCTGGTTGTACCCAAGATGATCGATGGATCGACTTGGGTGCATTAGCCTGCACATACATGGTTCACACCATCTATTGCTGGCTTTAGACAAGAAGGAAGACCTGGGTTTATGCTGTGGTCTTTCTAACACAGAAAGAATCAGATTCAGAGATCCCAGGCAGTGACAAGGGAATGAACAGGGGAGCTATAGGGGAAACTCTCTGTACAAAAGTATAAATTCAGTAGTGAAAGACCAACGGTCCCTGAAACAAGATACATCAAATGCTGGTCCAGACCCAGCTGTAGAAATGGGAGGGTTCATCCCATGGAGAAACACCTACGGTGGAAGCCTCAAGACACACACAAAGTGAAGCCTTCTATGTTTGATGATAGACCATAATAGAATTCACGTTCCTAGCTGTTAACATCATGATTCAGAGGCCTCTGATGCAATCAACAAGAGCTTCAACAGCCATGCTGTTAATGCCAGCGACTGTGCAGAAGGATGGCAAAAATGGTCCTTGGAAGCAGAGATATTGACTATCTAATGTAGCCCACAGAGCCTGCCAGTAGCCTTAACAGGTTGGTGTACCACATCTGCCTGAGTCAGTCCAAAGCAATGAGGATCACCAGAATTCCATCAATTTTTTCAATCCTGTGAAGCAGATTTGGATAAAGTTTTGGGGAAGGAAAGGCATAGAGCAAGATTTTCTAATCCCACCAGAGCATTCACTAATTTCACTACAGCATCCCTGTCTCTGGAGAAAAACATGTCTAGTATGTTGTTGAAAATGGAGGTCCACATCCAGCATGCATCCGTCATTTTTGACAGGTCCTGGAACACCTCTGGGTTTAAAGGCCCACTCCCCTGGGCTTTGCCAGCCAAGGAAGTCTGCCTGCCAACTGTTTATGCCTGGATGGAAAAAACAGGAATGTTAGGCCACTGCCATGGCGCTGTCCAATTGAATCCGGACATAATGACCTTCCAGCTGGATGGTCCAATGCTGTCAAATCACCTGAAGATCTGACGACCCAGTTCCTTGCATCGTCTGGGTGGCAAGGGCTCCGTCCCAGCCCGACAGGCTGGCATTCATCACGAGGATCTTCCACAATTTGGCAATGAAAGAATTTCCAAATTCCAAAGCTGCCCTCATAAGCCACCAGGCTATGGACAACCTAGTTCTTGGTGCCAAATGTGTTGATCTGTCAAGGGGCCCAATTGACTTGTCCCATAACAGAACATTGCATTGTAGAGGTCTGAAGTAAAATTGGGCAAATGGAACTGCCTCATCATTACCAGAACTCTCATGCAAAAGCAGTGAGTTGGGCGACTCTTGGACTGAAAAGCTCAAATCTGAGACCAGAGAATCTGATGTTTTTCCTGTGGAAGAAATAATACGGCCGAGCTGTGTCCTGGACTAAACACAGCTACTCCAAATGATGAATCCGTTCCAGTGACGGTTTTTGAAGTTTCACGATCTACGTGAACCATTGCAATGTCTCGAATGTCAAAACCATGTTGTCTGACAGGGCTAGTACTAAAGCTAACATTTAGGCTGCAGACAAACTGGTAGCATAGGAAACATAGATGTTCTGGAAAGATGGAGACATGCAGGTATGTTTCCTTGATGTCCACATTAGTCAGAAAGTCTCCATGGTGAAGGGAGGTGATGAAAGAGACGGCAAATTCTATGTAGATTTTCTGGGTTCAAATGAAGACATTGAGCACTTTGAGATCTAAGATAGGGTGAATGCCCCTTCTGCCTATGGGAATGGTGAGCACGTTGGAGTAAAACCTCTGAAACTGTTCCACCAGGAACTGGAGCAATGACACCTTGACACCATTGAACCGCTGAAAGGGATCAATAGAGATCTGCTAAGGAGGGGGCAAGGAGCAAAACTCTAGTTTGTAGCCCCTGGGATACCACCTCCTGCACCCAAGCGTTCCAAACATTCCCCCACTCTGGAAACTGGGGAGCACTTGCATGCCATGAAATACTTGCTTACAGACTGACTGGGAACCAGGCTAGGAAGGCCTCAATGAGGAAATGGGGAAGCAAAAGAAACAGGGATAGGGAATACTCTGCAGCCTATTTTTAAGGGCTTCTTCTATTAAGGAAGACAGGTGCTTTCGCCCCTGGTAGCACCCTAGATAATTAGTAGGGATGAGCTGAACACCCCCCGGTTCGGTTCGCACCAGAACTTGCGAACAGACAAAAAATTAGTGTGAACATGCGAACACCGTTAAAGTCTATGGGACATGAACGTGAAAAATCAAAAGTGCTCATTTTAAAAGCTTATATGCAAGTTATTGCCATAAAATGTGTTTGGGGACCCAAGTCCTGCCCCAAGGGACATGTATCAATGCAAAAAAAAAGTTTTTTTTAAACGTGCCTGGGGGGTCCCCTTAGTCTGCCTGTAAAGTAGCGCATTTCTCCCATGTTTAGAACAGTACCGCAGCAAAATTACATTCCTAAAAGAAAAAATGTCATTTAAAATTGCTCAAGGCTGTAATGTATTGCAAGATCCTGGCAATATACATAAAAAAATATTTAAAAAAAACAGCGTGGATGCCCACCCGTCCCAGTCCATACCAGGCCCTTAGGGTCTGGTATGAATATTGTTTATAAAGTGGTGTGGGGGTCCCCCCCAAAATCCATAACAGACCCAAAGGGCCTGGTATGGATGGGGGAACCCATACCGTTTTTTTCTTAATTCTGTCATAGGGCTCCCCTTAACCACTTCAATACACTATAGTATATATTGTACCCTGCACTGTATTATATATACTACACTGACTGCATTATATACTCTGAACTTAAACAGGGGCAGAAACATTGGGCTTTAGGTGTTGGTGGTGCCAGAACACAGTAACCCCTCACAGTTACTCTTGTTGGGCGCAGGAAGGGTCCCTGCTGTTAAATATTATTTCAAAAATTGTACTTACATGCCCCGGTTAAACAGGGGCAGAAAAATTGGGTCTTGGGTGATGGTGGGGCCCTAAACCAAAAATATTGTTGAAAGCTAGTATCATCATGATTGAGGAGGAATAGGATATTCAACATAGGCAGTCTTCAAGGGATCCTAGATCCATAGCAAATTCAATCAGTTAAATCAGCATCAGGTGCTTGATAGCTGTTGATCCAGGACTGATTCATTTTTATAAATGTGAGCCTATCAACGGAGTCTGTGGACAGGCTCACACTTTGATCCATTACAAACCCTACAGCAGCACTGAATGTGCGTTCAGAAAGCACGCTGGATGCAGGACAGGCCAGTAGCTCAATTGCATATTGAGCAAGTTCTGGCCAGTGGTCTAACCTCAAGACCCAGTAACCCAGTGGATGCTCTGTTTGAAAGGTCTCCAAGTCTACTCTTGCCCCTAGATATTCCTGCACCATATAATGCAGACGCTGGCGATGGTTGCTAGAACCTATAAGAACTTGGCGCTGAGGACTGAAAAATGTACACACAAATGGAAATTCGCTGTTACGCTTCACAAGGTCACCAGGAGTCCTCAGTTAGGGTGCCTCTTGATCCTTCCCGATCCGACCACACTGCTGTCCCAGCACGCTGTGGTGTGAAGTCCTCCTCTGGCTTCGAATTGCTGCTCCACACGGAGCAGGCTGCAGTGCTGTGGGACACACACATCCACAGCTACTTGCAAGCAGGCCATGCATCCAGAAGAGGCAGAAAATGGCTGTGCAGGCTCTTTTATAGCCTACCCAGCATGCAATTCAGTAAAGGGTGCTCATGGGTTGGTCACCTGGCATTCTGGGTAGGTAGGTCATAGCCAAAAATGTAAACAACAGTCACTTCCTTTTATCTTTCCAGTGCTATAGCAAAGGAAAATAATTCAAGTCCATTTCCTGTTTTTGGCCAGTAGATGGTGCCAAATACTAAGCTATGACACTGCTCATAGACCTACATTATAAAGCATTAATAGGCAAAAATATCAGCGCTACACATATTAGGGGGCATCTGAAGGCATTTGGTTCCACTAGATTTTAGTTAGTCAAAGTAAAGGGAGCTGAATACCGATGCAGGTCACACTTTTCAGATATTTATTTGTAAAAAAAAAAAAAAATGTTGAAAACCATTTATAATTTTCCTTCCACTACACAATTATGTACCACTTTGTGTTGGTCTATCACATAAAATCCCAATAAAATACATTAACGTTTTTGGTTGAAGCTTGACAAAATGTAGAAAATTTCAAGGGCTATGAATACCTTTTCAAGGCACTGTGGGGGAGATTTATTAAATCTGGAGCGCTCTGAATCTGGTGCAGTTGTGCATGGTAGCCAATCATCTTCTAACTTCAGCTTTTTCAATCAAGATTTGGCAATAAAACCTGAACCCTGATTGGTTTCTATGTAGGACTCGAGATTTAGCGCTCTCCAGTTTTAGTAAATGACCCCATGTATGTACATTTGCAAAGTAAAAATAGGTTACCTCTAAGTCTGGCTGCTGCAGCATTTGTGAAATCTTTCACTTTTATTCAGCCTGCAGTCTCCTGTCAGCACCAAATATACCTCACTGAGACTTGAAGTTGTGGTTGTAATACATATACCAAAGGAGGTTATTCGCTATGGAGCCTCCTGAATTTATAAAAACTCTTGTTTGCTTTTCATAGAGTGCAAGGTGCTCTGTGACTGGAGGAATGAAATACTGACCGAACAAGAGAAGTCCAGTGTGTCTGTGTTAGATTTAGCACAGGAAGAGGAAAAACAGACATTCAGGCTGGGTTCACACTGTTGCGAATTGGATACGGGTTTTTCCACATCCAATTCGCATAGCAGGAGATTGTGACCGACTCTCTATAGAGCCGGTTCATACATCTCTGCGGCGACTCCAATGCGAATTGCATAGAAGTCCTGGGCGTCTTTTGGTCCATTTCAGGTCCGAATTCAGACAAAATTTTCAGGCTGAAATCAGACCTGAAACTGTGAATAGGGACGCACCGGACCCCTGCTGTGAGCCGGAGAGTGCAGCGGTGTGAACCCAGCCTAAAGTTGAACTTCACTCTCTCAATCAACACTATTTTTAATCCGTATGCTGCTAATGTTACTAAATAGTTAAGAAAGTAGATTTACTTGTTTTAAACTTTTTTTTTTTTACATTTATTGTTACTTCCTGGTTTCCAGGCCTAGGCAAATTGTCATACATCCCAGGAGTCTTCAGGGGAGGAGGGAGTTTTCTCAGCTAAGCACACCCTCCTGCCTGCATGGCTGAGCTAAGGGCAGATGAATTCCAGGAAGTAAATGCTAAATGTATTATTTGCCCCTACTCAAGATGACTGCAGCCAAAAGTGTTTTTCAAAGTGATTTCTCAGCAAAATAAAGCATATAAAGACATGGATGGATGTTTGAAGATTAAAAATGTATTAAATAGCATTTTTGGTGGTGCTCAGATGCAGTGTAGTTCTGCTTTAAGTTTATTTTTTTTATCAGCATAAGGGATGGTACTTGTGCGGGTGGCTGCTCTGTTCAGTGAAAACTGCCCCCCTGGATACCCCTGCTGCTGTGATCTTCCGGTGCTGTAGAGGTTAATGCGAGGCACTAGATCATAGGCACTCTGACTGTACCTGCCCTTTCTTCAGCCAGTGGGCCAAACCAAAAGAAAAAAAAACGAAAGATTCTATCATCCACACAAACAAGGTTGATGATCCAACCTTCCCCCACCGGGACATTATATTCTGACAGCAGCTCCTGCCACCATCAGAATATACTAATCACCAGCTGCAGACGCTGTTCAAGCAAAATTATCCAGCTTTGACAGAAGTTGATCAAACAATCAACATTGCAGGGTGCCGGACGCATGAATTCCATTGTTTTTTTGTTTTTTTTAGAAGCACATGATTACAGCCAGAGGCATGATTGGAGCCAGAGTGGCTGCGAGTCCTTACTCCTGATTGGCCGGAAGGAGAAGCGACCACCTGACTTGGGAGGAGAAGCAGGGGGAGAACCTGGATGGGGTAAGTGTAGTGCGGGTGATTGATCGAGTGCCGGGTGGGGTTAGCAGCGATCGATTGTTGGTCGGGTTATGTGACTGTCTGGGGTCCCCCAAGAAAATTGAGCACCGCCACTGGTAAGCACAGAGAAATGCTGGAAGGGAATACATTTGGTTGCTCACTGTTAACAGCTTCATCAGGGTAAGTGGAGCTGCATAGAAACAACTGCACACTGGAATCCACAACAGCTGTTAATTAAAGTGGTAATGAACCCAAAGCCAAAACTTTAACATATTGCAGTTTACTAATCTTAAGATGTAGTGGATGCATTTGTTTTCTTTATTTTAGCTTTTTTTCCTTCTGTTTTCACCTGGTGATCTGTTCAGTAACACGCATCCTGGATCTGGCCTGGATGAAGGAGCAACAGAGACACCTTTAGACAGCAGCAGTGTTAATCCAGGGGGAAGGGGGTGTTAGATGTACAGTACTAGCAGATTTAGATACACAAACAAATTGAAGCCAAACTCCAGCTCATACTTTTTAAGCAGTTACAGCAACAGTTTTTTTTTGGGGGGGGGGAAAGGTTTTACATAAATAAAATCTGATCACTGTAAGCACCCCTGTTAGTGTAAAATGTTTTTTCTCAACATTCTACCTGCTACAGCTGCAGGTCAGCTTGTTCTATTGAGCACAAAATCGTCATCCTTGCGCGTCTGCTAAAGTACAACTTATTTCTTTGCGAGCCATAAGCGTGTGTGACTGAGCACATTCCTCACCCGCAGATACAGTGCCTGGAAAAAGTATTCATACCCCTTTTCCCTTTCCCACATTTTGTAATGTTACAACCAAAAACGTAAATGTATTTTATTGGGATTTTATGTGATAGACCAACACAAAGTGGCACATAATTGTGAAGTGGAAGAAAAATTATAAATGGTTTTCAATTTTTTTTTACAAATAAATATGTGAAAAGTGTGGCATGCATTTGTATTCAGCCCCCTTTGTTCTGATACCCCAAACTAAATCTAGTGGAACCAACTGCCTTCAGAAGTCACCTAATTAGTAAACAGTCCACCTGTGCATAATTTAATCTCAGTATAAATACAGCCGTTCTGTGAAGCCCTCAGAGGTTTGTTAGAGAACCTTAGAGAACAAACCGCATCATGAAGGCCCTGGATAAAGTTGTGGAGAAGTGTAAAGCAAGGTTAGGTTATAAAAAAATATTCCAAATAAAAACGAAGGATTCGCCCTGGGACTTTAAATGAAGTGGGTACCGTTTCCGCCAGTAAACATAACAGTAGTAAATATAGTATATGATTTATTCAAGTACAATTGTTTACATGTATAGATAACACCAACAGTTGCCATTTAAAAGAAATACATAAACAAGGAATATTGGTACATAAATGTAGTAGCAGTCATAGTACACAGGCATCATACTACCCGACTAGTTTCGCGAGATCCAGCTCGCTCTTCAGGGGTGGATGTGTGTAACAATGTACCTAGGATGAAAAAATATATATGTTTGGCAATATGGCACAGTATTGGTTATAAAGGCACAGGGTAGAAGGGGTTGTGGGTCCCCCATACTCACCACTGAGCTTGACCATGGCTCCAAGTGTGTGGCTCCAAGATGGCGGCAGCAGGTGCCTCCCCAGGGAGCTCAGGGGGTGGAGTCAGATGGGACACCACCAGGGGCCAAATGAAGAGCAGGCATGGCATAGGTGTAGTAATGTGTCCCTAGAGACCTAGTTAGTCCATAAAAAGTATAGGCTGTGAACATAAGTATGTTTGTCGGGCATCTAAAGTAATAAAGTAGAATCAATCAGTATTAGCATAAAGATATGTATGCATGAATGAAAGGCCTGGGCCAAAGGTGGTAGGGATATGAAAATGGTTATAAACGTAGGATAAAAAACACTGGAATCTGAATATACCGCCCCAATTCAGATATCCACCACTGCGCCAAAGAGAAAAAATAACAAAACTGGCTCACTTGCAGCTGCTACATAAAGATAATGTATCATGAAAAATAGGTGTCCAAAAATAAAATATATAATTGGAACAGTAGCGCTTGCTCAACCTCTAAGCTAATCTGAAAAGGTAGCCTGCATAGGCAAATTACCATGTGATGAAAAAACTGTGTATATGAATAACTCTGTGTAAACTAAAAAAATATTTCAAATAACACCTCGTGATAAGTGAATATATAAAAAAAAAAAAAAAATATATATATATATATAGTGACACAGGTTATAATAGCACCAAGAATAAATATATCCACTAAACGATAAGATATAAATACTAAAGATCATAAGTAAGTGAAATATTATCACATAATGCCGTATAATGCCTCCTGTTTGTAATACAGCACCAGCGCCACTACAAACGTTTGCAGCTCAGCCACACCCCCGACATGTTTCGTCACTTTTATGACTTAATCATGATTAAGTCGTAATAGTGCCACTACAAACAGGAGGTGAAATCGCATTCTTTTCTTGGAAGTCTGAGATACGAGGAGGGGGTGAGAAATCATAGTATTTGTTGCACCTCGAGTCCGCCGTGACTACAGACCATGTGCAGTGATTGTGAAACTTTCAGTGAGGCTTGCTGTGGAGATTTCCTTTTTTCATGTTGTGCGAGTTTTTATTTGAATACATTGTGAGTGAATTGGTTGAAGCTTTCGTGTTGTGTGTTTTTAATAAAAGTTGTGTTACTTTATCACACTATTGGAGCACTTTGTTTATTTACATGAGGAATATCGCAATATCACTGAGTGAACAAGTGCGAAGAAGTACTGGAGTTCTGTTTGAGATCTTGTTTTGCGCATTTGCTCGACACAAAAGTGCGAGCTTTGGATCTGGTGTGTGACATTCCTTTGGGAGTGATCACATAAGTACACAGTGGTGTGGTGGAAGAAGATTATTATCATCATTTTCTAAATATTTTTCATTTTTTCACCCGGCACTTTTTGAAAGAATAAATAAGGGATTTTCTGGGAGGAGGAATATAAACTTTCTTTTTCCCATATATATGGACTATATTTGAATTTTATTTTTTCACTTTATACTTGGTCACATTATTTTTGATGTACGGCATTATGTGCTAATATTTCACTTACTTATGATCTTTAGTATTTATATCTTATAGTTTAGTGGATATATTTATTCTTGGTGCTATTATAACCTGTGTCACTATATATATATTTTTTATATATTCACTTATCACGAGGTGTTATTTGAAATATTTTTTTAGTTTACACAGAGTTATTCATATACACAGTTTTTTCATCACATGGTAATTTGCCTATGCAAGCTACCTTTTCAGATTAGCTTAGAGGTTGAGCAAGCGCTACTGTTCCAATTATATATTTTATTTTTGGACACCTATTTTTATAAACGTAGGATAGCAGATGGATAGTAACAGGGGACAATATAGGCAAGGAAAGAGAGGTGAACTGCAATTTCCTCTCTTTTCTTGCCTATATTGTCACCTGTTAGTATCCATCCTGCTATCCTACGGTCCTATGGGGACCCACAACCCCTCCTACCCTGTGCCTGTATAACCAATACTGTGTCATATTGCCAAACATATATATTTTTTCATCCTAGGTACATTGTTACACACATCCACCCCTGAAGAGCAAGCTGGATCTCGCAAAACTAGTCAGGTAGTATGATGCCTGTCTACTATGACTGCTACTACATTTATGTACCAATATTCCTTGTTTATGTATCTCTTTTAATTGGCAACTGTTGGTGTTATCTATGCATGTAAACAATTGTACTTGAATAAATCATATACTATATTTACTACTGTTATGTTTACTGGCGGAAACGGTACCCACTTCATTTAAAGTCCCAGGGCGAATCCTTCGTTTTTATGTTACAGGGATGGAAGTGTGTCACTGGGGACACCAGACCTTTTCCTTTTTCTTTATAAAAAAAAAATATTCCAAGCTTCGAACATCTCACGGCGCAATCCATCTGTTCAATCCATCATCCGAAAATGGAACGAGTATGGCACAACTGTAAACCTACCAAGACATGGCCGTCCACCTAAACTGACAGGCTGGGCAAAAGTAGAGCATCAATCAGAGAGGCAGCTAAGAGGCGCATGGTAACTCTGGAAGAACTGCAGAGATCCACAGCTCAGGTGGGAGAATCTGTCCACAGGACAACTATTAGTCATGCACTCGACAAATCTGGCCTTTATGGAAGAGTGGCAAGAAGAAAGCCATTGAAATAAAGCCATAAGAAGTCCTGTTTACGACTTCCGTGTGAGGAGAGGAGAGCCGATTGCCTAGCAACCGGCTGTTTGTTTACATCACATGACGGCTGTGATTCGACACGGCCGTCATGTGATCAGGAGGGCCAATCACCGAGCCCTCCTGCCGATCCGAGATGCGCCGTGTCCGGGTGACACGGCCACATCGGGATCGTGCCGCTGCACGGGCACGCGTGCGCACGATCCCTCTACTTCTGAAGGACATTCCGGAACGTCCTATCAGAAGTAGACGGCTCCCACCCGGCCGTATATGTACAGTGGCCGGGTGGGAAGTAGTTAATAGACAAAACTTATAGAAAGAGCTGGGGCTGCAATAGTAAAGAACCTTTAAGAGCATCTCAAAGTTTCTAGCATCTTTTTAGATTTAGCAGGTCTCCTTGAACCCAAAAAGGTGCATGGTACAATGGAGAAGAATTGGGTGCAACAATCCCAAGGCTTTTGCACACAGAAGTGAGGATATCCACATGTGCAAGCATACTGCATAAAGCTGCAACTTCAGGTATTAGGGAGGCTGAGGAGAAGACAACTTCTTCAGCTTCCTCCAATCCTGCCTTTAGGTATCCTCCTTATTTACATCTATGTGGGGCATATCAGGATCCAACCCAAGTAGAGACTGAATGCAGAACCTGGCATTTCGTAGGCTTGGACAGAATTGACTGTATTAACTGCTTGCCGACCGCCGGCTGTAAATTGACGGCCAGGCAGCGCAGCTCTCGTGGCGGGAGAGAGTCATATGATGTCCTCCCCTTCCCACCAGGGGGCGCGCTGTGCCACTGGGGACTCGATGCATGTGCCCGGCTGCTGCGATGTCCGCCGGGCACCCGCAATTGCCCGGTAACACAGCAGAACCATGGATCTGTGTCTGTCCTGTCAGAGGAGAGGAAACCGATTGTTTTTTCTCAGTACTGAGAAACACCAATCAGTCTCTCCCCTTGTGAATCCCCTCCCATACAGTTAGAATCACTCCCAGGGAACATATTAACCCCTTCAGCACCCCCCTAGTGTTAACCCCCTTCCCTGCCAGTAACATTTATACAGTAATCAATGCATTTTATAGCACCCATCGCTTTGTAAATAGTCCCAAAAATGTGTCAAAAGTGCCCAATCTGTCCACCGTAATATCGCAGTCACGATAAAAAAAAATATATATGTAGAAGAATACATATCAGCCTAAACTGAGGAGAAAATTAGTTTAAAAAAAAAATTGGATATTTATTAGGTCAAAAATAGTAATTTTTTTTCAAACTTGTCCCTATTCTTTTGTTTATAGTGCAAAAAAAAAAAAAAATGCAGAGGTAATCAAATACCACCAAAAGAAAGCTCTATTGGTGGAGGCCAAAATGATAACAATTTAATCTGGGTACAATGTTGTATGACCACGCAATTGTCATTCAAAGTGCGACAGCGCTGAAAGCTGAAAAAATGGTACGGGCAGGAAGGGGGTGACAATGCACTGTATTGAGATGGTTAAAGACATTAAATTGTGAAAAGGCCTCTGCGCTACTAAAGTGAACTAAAACCTATTGATCAATAAGTGTGGAAATGTTGCAAAAGCCAACAGTGATCACAAATCACCTAATATGTATATATAAATTTTTATGCCAATTATAACTGATCCTGTGCATAACCTATGTGATCAGTGCATCCTAATTGTCATACAATGAACATATGGTGTAAAATCCACATGCTACTAAAAAAAAAATTGATGAATAATAAATCAAAAATCCACAGGCTAGTATAAATAATCAAGTGCAAAAGTTCAAAAATCTTCACAACGAAGGATAAATAAACAGACTCGATGTGCTCTCAGAACTCTTACCTCATAGAGGCAAGTAAATGCCTTAACCCACCTATTGGATAGTAGCCTCGATTCCAGGATTCATGTTCAACCAAGATAGGAGATGGACATTCGATGTAGTAAATTAATATCTCCTCCAACACGATATCCAGATACACATGTAAAAACAAGTAAGCCTCCAATAGTGCATTACCATAAACAAACCAATTTTATTGAATAAAAAATAAATGGATTACATCAAAGCAGCAGAAAGCAGACCAAAATCTGCGTTATACGACACCTCATACATTACTTCTGGCCCGCGGTGACGTCACAGTCTGGTGACTTCCTCAGGGAATCCCTGAGGAAGTCACAAAACACTGACGTAACCGGAAGTAGTTACCGCAGACCAGAAGTGACATATGAGGTGGCGTAGAATGCAGATTTTGGTCTGTTTGGCATGCTTTCTGCTGCATACATCAGTTCTTTTTATTCAATAAAATTGGTTTGTTTATGGTAATACACTATTGGAGGCTTACTTGCTTTTACATGTGGATCTGGATATCGTGTTTGAGGCGATATTACATTTTGAGTCAGTGTTTATCACTGGAACTACAGTCATAATTGTTTTTTTTTTTTTAACTTCGTTGTGAAGATTTTTGAACTTTTGCCCTTTACACATTGGACTTTTATTTGATTATTTATACTAGCCCGTGGATTCTTGATTTATTATTGATCATTTTTTTTTTTTTTAGTAGCACGTGGATTTTACACCATATATTCATTATTTTCATTGTATGATTAAAGACATTAGTTGTCAGAGAAATTGTGACAGTCAGCCTTTGTCAGGTAGGCAGCTTGTAGCATGTGGCTGCAGAGACCGTTGTTAAAATAGAGTCCAGCTCTGATGCAGGGGAAGCACTGTCACCCTGAAGCGGAGTGTTGTGCAGGACTTAGGCAGAGCATAGGTTCACCTGTTTTTTACCAAAATGATGCGATTTCTCCATAAGGGGAAAAAAAGAGGTTCACCACCTTAGGACACTGGGGGTGGGGGAATGCAGACTCAGAGTGGAGTAGAGTTATAGGTAAGGCACCCAGGGGGGATGGTCTAAAAAGCTTTGCCAGTAAACAATCACCTGAAGGTACGAGCTCAGTCTGTGTTCTATAATCTACATTTGAGATAAAAGCATTTCCTTTTATACCGTAGGCTGCTTCGTATCATAGTGGCACAGCAAAGGGCCAGCAAGATGAAACTAAGGCCGCGTACACACGAAGGGACAATCCCGCGGGATTATCCTCTGGACTGAAGTCCAGCGGATAATCCCCTCGTGTGTGGGCGCCGGCGGACTTTTTGGCGCCAAAGTACGGCGGACTAAAGTTTCAGGTTTTGTTTTCAAATTATCCGCTGGACTTGGAAGTCCAGCGGACAATCCCGCCGTTAGTGGGCAAGTCCGCGGGACTTTTGAAATGAACGGACTTGCCGCTCATCGGCAAGTCCGTTCATTTAGCACGTGACTTCAGGTTACGTAGCTAGCGTAGGCAGTTACTGCCGCCGCGCTAGCTCCGTGACCTGCCATGGATTTAAAGGGAATCCCCACGCCGAAAAAACGGCGTGAGGGTTCCCCCCAAATCCATGTCAGACCCTCATCCGAGCACGCAGCCTGGCAGGCCAGGAAAGGGGTGGGGACGAACGAGCGCCCCCCCCTCCTGAGCCGTACCAGGCCGCGTGTCCTCAACATGGGGGGTGCCCTGGGGAAAGGGGGGCCGTGCGGCCCCCCACCCCAAAGCACCTTGTCCCCATGTTGATGAGGACAAGGGCCTCTTCCCGACAACCCTGGCCGTTGGTTGTCGGGGTCTGCGGGCGGGGGCTTATCGGAATCTGGGAACCCCCTTTAATAAGGGGGCCCCCAGATACCGGCCCCCCACCCTATGTGATTGAGTATGGGGTACGATGTACCCCTACCCATTCACCTAAGGTGTAAAATGTAAAGTAAAAAAAAAAACACCCACACTTTTGAAAAAATAGTTTATTGCACTGCTCCGGGGGTCTTCTTCCGTCTTGGGGGTCTTCTCGCCGGACTCCCCCGCCATTTACCAAGCTCTTTTACCGAGCGAGGGGAGTCCGGCTACCTTCTTTCGTCGTCGCCGCCGTCTGGGGGTCTCGATCCGCCTTCGGGGGTCTTCTTCCGTCTTGGGGGTCTTCTCACCGGACTCCTCCCCTCTCTTCTGCTCTTTTACCTAGCTCTTTCACGAGGGGAGGAGTCCGGCTACCTTCTTCGTCGTCGTCGTCTGGGGGTCTCGATCCGCCTTCGGGGGTCTTCCGGGGGTCTCTTCTGTTCTTGCGGCGGTCGTCGTCTTCCGCGCCGCCGGCGCCTTGTCCTTCTTCTTGTCCTTCTTGTTCTTCTTCTTCTTCCGATGTTGACCCGTCGCTGTCTCTGCCCGGAATGCCTGTGCCGATCTGCGCTCGGACTTATATAGGGACATGGGGGACAGGGTCACATGTTCATGTCACATGGTGACCCCGCCCCCTTGTGTTGTCACAGTCCCGGAGGATGCTGGGACTGTGACATCGCAAGGGGGCGGGGTCACCATGTGACATGAACATGTGACCCTGTCCCCCATGTCCCTATACAAGTCCGAGCGCAGATCGGCACAGGCATTCCGGGCAGAGACAGCGACGGGTCAACATCGGAAGAACAAGAAGGACAAGAAGAAGGACAAGGCGCCGGCGGCGCGGAAGACGACGACCGCCGCAAGAACAGAAGAGACCCCCGGAAGACCCCCGAAGGCGGATCGAGACCCCCAGACGACGGCGGCGGCGACGACGAAGAAGGTAGCCGGACTCCTCCCCTCGTGAAAGAGCTAGGTAAAAGAGCAGAAGAGAGGGGAGGAGTCCGGCGAGAAGACCCCCAAGACGGAAGAAGACCCCGAAGGCGGATCGAGACCCCCAGACGGCGGCGACGACGACGAAGAAGAAGGTAGCCGGACTCCCTCGCTCGGTAAAAGAGCTTGGTAAATGGCGGGGGAGTCCGGCGAGAAGACCCCCAAGACGGAAGAAGACCCCCGGAGCAGTGCAATAAACTATTTTTTCAAAAGTGTGGGTGTTTTTTTTTTACACCTTAGGTGAATGGGTAGGGGTACATCGTACCCCATACTCATTCACATAGGGTGGGGGGCCGGTATCTGGGGGGCCCCTTATTAAAGGGGGCTCCCAGATTCCGATAAGCCCCCGCCCGCAGACCCCGACAACCAACGGCCAGGGTTGTCGGGAAGAGGCCCTTGTCCTCATCAACATGGGGACAAGGTGCTTTGGGGTGGGGGGGCCGCACGGCCCCCCTTTCCCCAGGGCACCCCCCATGTTGAGGGCACGCGGCCTGGTACGGCTCAGGAGGGGGGGGGCGCTCGTTCGTCCCCACCCCTTTCCTGGCCTGCCAGGCTGCGTGCTCGGATGAGGGTCTGACATGGATTTGGGGGGAACCCCCACGCCGTTTTTTCGGCGTGGGGATTCCCTTTAAATCCATGCCAGCTTGCGGAGCTAGCGCGGCGGCATTTACTGCCTACGCTAGCTACGTAACCTGAAGTTACGTTCGAAATGAACGGACTGCTCCGTGTGTGGGCAAGTCCGTTCATTTTCAAAAGTCCCGCGGACTTTTGGCCGGCGGATTATCCGCTGGAGAAGTCCGTGCGTGTGTGGGCAAGTCCACACCCTCGGAAAGTCCAGCGGACCTAGCCGGAAAGTCCAGCGGATTGTCCGCTGGACTTAGGTCCGCCGGGAAAAGTCCGTACGTGTGTACGAGGCATTACTCTATCGGAGTAACTTGGCAGAACATGACTAAGGCCTTCCCTCCTATAGCTAGTTTGTGGTTCTAAGACACAAAAATAAATAATGCTTTTCTCAGCATTAGTAGAGATATACTATGAACTTGGGGGGTGGAAATAAAGAAACCCTTGTTTAACAATGATTTATAGAACACTAAAGAAAAGTAAAACAGGAAGGCAGAAAAGGAAAGGTAAGCGCCAAAGATTAACAAGCAACATTATGTACATATGGAAACTTTGACACATAATTAGGGCACTACAATAACACTACAACAGATTCTGCATTGGCTTGTTTGGTGCTTTAAGAAGAAACTTCTTCAAAACACGGAACACAAGTAGGAGTTACTTTTATAGTGTACATGGGATAAACAGCACTATACACAAGCATGTATCACACACACTAATCTGTTCTCATACGCAGCACCAGGTAATAAATGAATAAAAAGAAAATAGGCTCTCTCGTTACAGAGAAAGTTCTTAAGTCCCGAATAGCAACTGGCAGAGCAGTCAGTCAGGCTGGGATTGATGAGTAACTAGGTTCATTACCATCCAAAAAAAAAAAAAAAAAAAAAATTACTATATACATGTGAATGGCTCGCGGTCACTGGGACAACATCGAGCAAACAGCCAACTGTACGCGGTTATCAGTAAACAGAGCATTAGTCCCACTCATCAAATCTTGTCTTTGTGTTTCACTTTGGAGAGCCTGCGGGTTGCACCACTTTTATTCAGCAATTTTAGGACACGATCCTTGTGATCTAAAACTTTAAGCATGCAGTCCCGGGACTCTGTGATTTGATCCATGACAAGCTTACAGCGCTGCATGTTACCCTGTAAAAAAACAAAAAGTACAGTTATAATGGTAAACAGAAGATATAACCCAATACTAAACTGTTTTGGTGTAAATTAAATTTATTTTAGGCAGTAACATTTTGTAATCACTTCATGACCAGAGCTAATTCAACTTTGCAACACTGCATAAGTTCAACCAACAATTGTTTTTATCCTGCAAGATATCCATATGAATACAAGACTACAGGACAACAGTTTCTGTCAGTAGTATAAATTCTTGATTTGCCTGTTACTTTCATAAGCAAACCTAAGTAATAGAAAAATGTTGAAATTTTACATTTTTATTTTATTAACTCTTGAATAAAATATAATTTATGTGCAGCACTTGTAATTGTAATCCCAGAAAATATGCATTAAAAGTATGTAAAAACAGGTACCTTATAATTTTGACAAAAAAAAAAGAAAAAAAAATGCAATAACTAACCAAAACCTATGCCACAATTTAGCCAATTTTTACCTATTATAACACTGGGTTTGGTGAATAATCCTATTTAAACTTGCTTTAAGTTAATGATATTCCCTATGTTTTTTGTTTTGTAATAAATAAACCTTTCTACTGATAAGCAGAGAGTATGGAGTTTAATAAAATGTGTCACATTGAAAAACCCATCATTCCAGGTGCTGTACTGAGCCTTAAATCCCAACTTCAGGTTTACTTTTTACGTTAATTAGTTTGGGCTGAGCTGGCTTAGGTGGAGGCACAGCCAGATGACGTCATGATCCCTAATTCAGCCAGAGGAAGACATGAATTACTTGATAAAAATACAAGGCTTCTTGTGAATGATTGAGAAGCACTCTACCTATTTTGTCCTAGCAGCTGATGGGAAGTCCCTTAAACGTTGCCAGAACAAAGTGCTATATACTGTATGTAGCCGAGCTGATACAGTGCATACATCACTGACAGCAGCCACATAAATTACGGAAGGCTATGGCTTGTTTGGGCCATCTTGGCCCAAGCAACTATTTGTTTTTAATCGCAATAATTTATTAAATTTTGAGTTTGGTTTACAGAGTACAAAAATAGACAAATAAAAAGGCATACAAAATATCAGCTAAACAAAAACCCGTATGTATGTATGTATGTATGTATGTATATATATATAAGAAATATCACAGTAATGAAATGTTTAGAAAGTTATGATGTACATAGCATAACATTTGAAGCATAACATAACTTTTAAAGCAATTAGTCCTTATACATCTGTTGGTTTTTGTGAACTTTTTGTAACTTCATGCTGATCATGGGAGGCTTAGGGCTCTTCCCAAAGTGGAAATTACCAGATTTACAAGATGTTGATGCATTTACTAAGTGAATTAGAAGAGATAGAGATATCTCTGGTATACTGCTGTGCGGGAGAAAAGACGATGGCTTGTCTGAAATTTTGTAGTAAAGTGCTGAGCCATTTCCCTTATTCCAGTCTAAAGTCTTCCAGTGTTCTATACCATTTGGTATACCATTTGGACAGGAAGATGAAAATGGACTTGTGTTTATTCCAGTTATTAAACAAGAAGCCCTTATATTTAACCAAATAGAAGGCTATGATTTCAAAATGAGATGCTCCTAAAGTCACTTACTACAACCTGTAAATATTATACCCTTTTTCCTTGTGAAAGGTGGGCAGCAAATATGCAGTCCAGATAACAAATATATATATATATATATATATATATATATATATTAATTAGCATATTCACTGTCCTTTCTTTCTTTATAACAAATATGACAAGATCAGACAATTTGTTGATGCATTCTTTCACAATAAGAACCAGTAACTGTCCAATATTTTTTTTTGTAGAGAATACGATTCCCTTTCATTTGAGCCCAGTCTTGCCACACAGATTTACTCCAGCCCTGAGAAATCCTCTTTTATTATTCCGTTAGAAATATCTTGACAAAGTGCTGAAAACTGTCAAAAACGCCCCCTTGCTGTGAGTGACAGGTTATTTACATATATCATGCACTAGCCTGAGACAGGCACAGACCACAGATCCACAGACCAGAGTGAAAATAAATTTATTCTCGAGTGAACAGCAAGAAGAATATAGGGGAGATGCATGTAGTCAGAGTTGGGCAGAGTAGAACATCCAGTGATCTGATGATTGTGCCTGTCTGTCTGGCTAGTGCATGATATATGTAAATCACCTGTCACTCACAGCAAGGGGGCGTTTTTGACAAAGTTTTCAGCCCTTTGTCAAGATATTTCTAACAATAATAATATAATATATAATAATAATATAATTTCTGAACAATAAAAAAGGATTTCTCAGGGCTGGAGTAAATCTGTGTGTGGCAAGACTGGGCTCAAATGAAAGAAATCTTATTCTCTACATTATGAAAAAATAAAAATAAATAAAAAAAACTATTTTTTTAGGGGGTTTACATCCACTTTAAGTTAAAATTCTACAAAACACATCTAATTCCATATTCACAGAATTGTGTTTTATGTTGTACATTGTTTTTTATTAAACTAGAATTGGAGGAGGAATCTTCTACAAGGGGGAAAACAAAAAATGAAAACGTTTACATCAAGCCAGAAACACTACTTGAAATACTGTATTAACCGGTTCCCGCCCGCCTCCTGTAGATATACGTCTACAGAATGGCACGGCTAGGCAAAGGCACATATATATACGTCCCCTTAAATTGCCTAGCCGTGGGGTCGCGCGCACCTGGTCGGGAGCTCCGTGACCACGGCTGCGGGACCAGCGGACCCGATTGCTGCTGGTGTCCCGCGATCGGGTCACAGAGCTGAAGAACGGGGAGAGGTCTGTGTACACAAACCTCTCCCCTCGCTTCCTACTCTGTCATTGATCGGCTGTTCCCCGTCATCGGGAAAGCCGATCAATGACGTCAGACGTACAGCCACGCCCCCCTACTGTAAAAAACAACAACAGGTCACACTAACTCCTCCCCGCCCCTAAAAAAACTAAAATCTCTGATCGCCGCCATTACTAGTAAAAAAAAAAAAAATATTAATATAAATGCTATAAAACTATCCCCTATTTTGTAAACGCTATAACTTTTGTGCAAATAATCGCCAATTGCGATTTTTTTTTTACCAAAATCATGTAGAAGAATACGTATCGGCCTAAACTGAGGAAAAAAAAAATGTTATATATATTTTTTGGGGATATTATAGCAAAAAGTAAAAAAATATTGATTTTTTTTTCAAAATTGTCGCTCTATTTTTGTTTAAAGCGCAAAAAATAAAAACCGCAGGGGCGATCAAATACCACCAAAAGAAAGCTCTATTTGTGGGAAAAAAAGGACAATATTTTTATTTGGGAGCCACGTCGCCCGACCGCGCAATTGTCAGTTAAAGCGACGCAGTGCCGAATCGCAAAAAGGGGCCTGGTCCTTTGGCTGCAAATTGGTCTGGGGCTGAAGTGGTTAAACATAAAATTTGATTGCATGCAATACCTGTATTAATTCATTGATCCTGTGCAAATCATCATCTGTAGCAGTCTTCTTTTTGGGGATGAGCCCCTCCTGCAGAACAGTTAACCGATCAAACACATCTTGTTCCAGTTTAATCTGGGTGGAAGAGAATGGTCATTAAAATAAAATTAAATAAAACAAATAAAAAATAAACTAAACTACAAACTGAAAGGCTCACCAGCTGTAGCAACTGTGCGGCACAGAGATGCGTTTTCCAGCCCTGCACACGGCAAGCAATCCCCTTCTGGTTGGCCATCTCCTGTAATGTCAACTTTTTCTCCTCTGTAAGAAAGCATCACAAAAACTAGCTCAAATTTGGTCTGTTTCCTAGCTGAAATGTAGTCACACACCCATAATAGGCATACTGGTAAGTGTGAGTGGGGACAGGGTACCTGTAAAAAAAAAAAAAAAAAAAAAAAAAAACAGCTCCCCCCAAAAGGTGGCAAATGTGGCACGGGGGGGGGGGGGGGGGGATCAAATCAGATAAGCGGCAGTTCCACTTTTGGGTGGAACTCTGCTTTAAAAAAAAAGGTAAAATTTTAAAAAATTAAATAAAAAAGAAATCTGCTTTGTAAAATATTTGGATGATTTTGTTTCCTTTCAAAATCAGCATTTTCTATGGGACACTATACTACAAAATACTCCCAAAAAACGCAGGCCATTGATTGCAACCAAGATTTGTTAATTTGCACACACAAAAAGTATTTTTCCTAACAAATTCATTCAAGACCATGCTGCAAAAAGGAATACACCCCAATGAAAGTCTTGGGAGCAAAGCTAAATTTTAGACAACAAAAGCCTAAATTTACAAGAATTCAACTACAGGTGAATTCAATTATTAATTTAACAGGTTTCCAGCAGATTATAAAAAAAGATGTTACTTAAAGAAAACCCCTCCATGTCAGCAATGGCACCACATGGGCGAGAAATGTCACAAAGCCTACAAAATTTTACACAAGAAAGGTGAAGGCTACAAGAAGATCAGCAAAGCTTTACTTATCAATGTTGTAGCAAAAGAGATACAAAAATTTAACAAAAATGGAAATGCAACCATCTTACAGGCATCCATGGAACTTAACACCTCGACTGGAGCGTCTGCTGATGAAAAGGGTTAAAAAAAAAAAAAAAAAATAAAAAAAATCACCATGCAAGTTCACTGCAGTTTAAAGAAGTGGAAAGCCAAACTGGGGTGATTGTTTCCCCATGACAATACGGCGTACACTGCAGAGGAATTGCATGCATGTCGCCCATGAAGGAAGCCTCTCCTAAAGCCCATGCAAAAAAAAAAAAAAAAAAGTTAAAGTATAGTAAAACTTGGTGGGGGCAGCGTACTCCTGTGGGGCTGCATGCATGCTGCTGGTGTTGGGGAGCTGCATTTCCTTGATGGTATCGTGAATTCACAGATGTACTGCTCTATATTGAAAGAGAAGAAGATGCTACCATCACTCCGTGCCCTTGGTCGTCATGCACTTTTCCAACATGACAATCATCCAAAGCCACTGTTGCATTTCTGAAGAACATTGTGAAAAGTGATTCAGTGGCCAAGTATATCTCCTGATCTGAACTCAAACACCAATGGGGAATGCTGAAGAGACAATTTAAGCATCACTCTCCATACAGCATTCAGGCTCTTTAAGAGTTCATTCTTGAAGAATGGAAAAAGATGGATTTTGCAATACGTCGCCAACTTGTTCATTCCATGCCCAGAAGACTTGGTGCTGTCCTTACAAATCATGGAGGTCATACAAAATACTACATGTAATAGTTTTTGTTATGGGGTATAGTTATTTTTGCATCACACACACACACGTCACTCCAAGACCAAACAAAAGCAAATACTGCATATTTTAGTATATCATTTTGCCTTTTTAGGTTACTGACCTTTGACCCGTACATCACTATAACGTTGGAAATGATGGTAAGCTGCTTTCCAAGGATTACGATAATGGCGCAGAAGCGTAATAGGAGGTCGAGGCCTAACAGGAACATAACGTACACCTTCCTCATCTGCAATTAAACAAACACATTTTTCAAACACAAGCCAATTAAAACATTGAATCTAAACAGATTAGGAGAGAAAGCTACAATACCTATGTACTCCTTAGGAGGAGACTTGCGCTTCTCTGGCCTTGATGTTAAGGGCTTTACTGTGTGACATCTTTCCTCATCTGTGCTGTTTGTCTCCATCATGTCTCCCTCTTCAGTTGATATAACATGCTGCTGTTTGCGAGGTTTCTTGCGGGGAGAGGCTCCTGGAGGCAATTCCCCAGACACAGAGATATTATTGGCAAGAAGAACCAGTGGGGAGGCGACGGATCCTGGGGTCAGTGGATGAACTGCTGGATAAAATGAAAAAATAAATAAATAAATAAAAAAATTGGATAACTGCAGCAACAGCATATTGAAATCTCCTTTCCTAGTTAAAGAAATTCAAAAGCAGCAAGCATAATCCCAACTGTCAATGGGATTTTATGTTGGGAGTTCGACAAGTGGAAAAACAAAGTGGAAGTTGTACCTATAGGTAAGCCTTATTCTAGACTTGCATATAGGTACTGTAAATCTCTCCTAGACGTGCAGGAGATATTTACAGTTTACTGTGCTGATGAGGTCATCAGCACATGCGCTCTGAAGGTACAGCCGCCCGTGCCATTTCTTCAGGGGAGTGTGCCGTGACCGGCGGCTAGGGCCCACGTACGCGGGAGTGACGTCACACGGTTCCGGGCAGTCACAGAGCCGGAGTCCGCGGTCCCAGAAGGAAGATGGGCGAAGATGGATGCGGCCTGCAGCAGGGACGACGCAGGCTTTGTTTGCAGGTTTCACATAATGTGCTTGTATGCGATGCAGGGAAGTAGAAAGGAAGAAAAATCCACCAGGGTTTACTTCCTCGTTAAAGTGGAATAATACTCACCTCCAGTGATGCGGCATCCTCGAGATCGCTGCCCGGCCGATGACATCTTTGGGTGACCAGCTTACAAGCCTCGATCACAGGCCACTATTGTTGGCCGGGTGGGGATGACGTCACTGCCATGCATGCGCGGGAATTCGTCCAGATTCGCCATTGCCGAATTTGTACAGTGAGCTGTGCGTGCGCGGTGGACAGGCAGAGAAGTAGTTTTAGAGCGCAAGAGACAAAGCATGCCTCTTTTGCATTAAAAATCCTGCCTGTTCGCCCATTTTCATAACTTAACCTAATGTTACAATTTAAAGGGAAAAAAGCCTAAAACAATCATGAATTATACAGATGAGGTTTATTCTGTGTGTACCCTGGATTTTATATATGACAAGACATAAGGGAGAAAATTGTCACACAATTCCTTGCAGCAGATTAAACTAGCCAAAACTTGATCTAGATAAAAACTAAAGCAGGCCATCATTAAATTACCTACCTGAAACTGGCCTAGTTATATCCATTGGTTCTGCCTCCTCCTTCACTTTCGCCTCTGGGACTGCTGCTCCTGAAGGTGCACTGCTCAGGAGAGGTGGAGGTGCAGATAAGGCAGGAACAGCAACAGGAGGAACATGGAGGCTGCTGGGAAGGGGTCCAGGCATAGGCTGAGATGGTGGGCTGGGCACAGCAGCTGCAGGATGATGAGAAGAGGGCAGAGATGCCGCTGCACTCGGCTGATCACCACCTGTGCCTGGATCCCCAGTCACGCCTGGAGCCACGTTAATGTGAGGTTCGGCTTTTGGTTTTACACTAAGACAAGAAAAGGAAAAACAAAAAAAAAAAAAAAAGTAAAAAATTGCTTTAACCAATGCATGTTTAAAACATAATGCCAGTAATCTTCACATTTTTTGGTAAGCTAAAGTGTTTTTACTGCTGTCTATCGCTACAGGAAACACTTCCAGTCACTTCCCGTTTTGTTGCCATGACAGGAAGTAATCTGACTGCAGCAGGTTAATATAACGGGCTGTCACAGGCTCTCAAGAGAGCCCTACTATGCTGGGTCAGCTCCGCCATTCATGGAAACCATACTACAGCTTCTATCAATGAAATGTAATTTATGAATGAAAGGGTCAGACCCATCAATCAACCCTTACATTTATAGATCCTTTTCATTCATTGAAGCTGTAGTACAGCTTCTACTAATGCAGCAGCTGGAAGGAAAGGGCAGGCATAATTTAGCTGATGAAAGCCTGTGGCAGCTATTAGTTATTAACCCCTGCTGCACCGAAAAGGGGGAAGACTTGAACTAACAAAAGAGGCATTGGTACAAAGTACACATTCCTACTGACTGAAAGTTATGTCCCTTGTGCCGTTTTTTTTTTTTTTTGTCTAAACTTCAAGCTACTTTCACGCAGCCACCAGCAAGAATCTGTAGATTTCTGCCTGTGGTTCTAAATGCTGCCTGTACACACTGTGTGCCACCAGCGGCAGTCAGTGGCAGCTGTCAGATTTGTACTCCATACAAATCAATGGCAGGCGCAGCTGCTGTTTGGATGTAACTGCTCAGTTACATGTGAATAGAGCCTCCATTCGATCTTGGACACAGTGGGGTTGATTTACTAAAAAAACTGGAGAGTCGACAATCTGGTGCAACTCCACAAAAAAGTGGAAGCTGGTTTTATTGCACTGTCAAAGCTTAAAGCGGACTTCCACCAAAAAGTGGAACTTCCGCTTATCTGACTCGTTCACATTTGGCACCTTTCAGGGGGAGCAGGTACCTGTTTTTTTACAGGTACTCTGCCCCTACCTCGGGGAGACCGGGCCACGGCGAAGTACGTCAGCAGCTTGACCCCCTCCTCCCTTCTGCCGGGCTAGTGAGAGAATAGCGCGCATGCACAGTAGGGACCCAGCTGTGAAGCTGAAAGGCTACACTGCTGGGTTTACTTACTAGCAATGGTGGCGGCAGCACCCAACCAGCTGATTTAAACATCAGCTGCGGTGCTGACATCGCTAGACTCCTGGACAGGTTAAGTGACCCAAGGTTAATTTTTAAAGGGGCGGGCTGAACTCTGCTTTAATTTAACAAGCCAACGTTAGAAGCCGATTGGCTACCATCCATAGCTGACATTTTGCACTTTCACTAAATCAACCCCGGTGTGTGCCCAGGGTAGACATTTGTACAGAACTCTGGCCCCACACAAACTGACTGAAGCTAATTGGAGACTCTGTATATGGCCATAGTACAGAGAGTGTTGCCACTACTGAACGCAGCAAACCATCTGTGCCCATGTGGTGGTGTGAAGGTCACACTTAAATCTTCACTGACGGCATACTCCAGTAACTCACTGGAAAGATCAGCTAGAATTAGACGATAGCCCCAGAGTCTACATCTTAACAGTCAATAATAGAAGCTCTTGCATTTCCCTCATCACAGGTTCCCTTTTAGATCCCCATGAATTGTACATATGAATTACCCAGCAGGCCGAGGTGAAGCAGACGTGCTTCGCATTGAGCTGTCGTGGCGTGGGCTTACTGCGTCTCCTGGATGTGGAGGAATAAGGCTTTTTCTAACAGATAGCCTGTTAAAGAAACATACAGTGGATGAGCAATAAAGTCAATAAAAAACAAGGCAGAGTGCAAAGTTATCATTATCCTTACAAAAGCAAAAACTATTTATATTTCACTAGCTGCATTGTGCAACACTATAGAGCCACTGGCTGGCCAGTAAGAATTACAGTACCATGCTATATGCAGGCAGATATTTTACCTAGAATGACAGGCAAAGTGTTTATCAAACATCAGTAAAAAGGCACACCGAAATAAATTGTATTCCAAAAAACACACAAACACCATTTTTGGGCAAGATATACAAAAAATAAGGTTGCAGTGAATAAACAGATACCCAACGTGTCAAAATCTCAAAATTGTGCGCAACCGTGAAATGATGAAAAACTATGGTACTTAAAATGTTTCATGTGATAGCATGGACATGCAACAAGTTCTCTCTGTGGTGACATTAGGAGTTTATTAGACCCCAAATGTCTTCCGTAACACCACAGCTAATTAAGCTTAGTTCACACTTGATTAGCTGCTTCCCAAGGTAGGAAGTGAAGAAATGCTTGTTGTTTCTGGTTTAATTACCTCCAGAGGAGATCAGAGAACAGGTGTTCCTTGGTACCGTTCTGCTCTCACTATTGGGGCAGTTTACTGACCCCTGGGGGCAAGTGATCTACAGCTGTCTTAACCACTTTGACTAAACAGATGATTGTTGGCTGAAGGAAAAAAAAAAGGAAAAAAGATCCCAATCTCGTGGCTGGCTGCAGTCATAAACATGTTTTAATCATTTAAAGAGGAGTTCCACCCATTTAAAAGTCAGCACCTACAAGTGTAGCTGCTGACTTAATAAATCAGACACTCGCCTGTCCCACAGTCCCGCAATGCGGCTGCAAGAAGCCCCAGTCCTCTCCCACTCCTTTCCGCGGCGCCAGTATTTTAACTGTGGGCGCCCGGCTGTGGCTTCACAGCAGGGCGTGCACTGCGCGAGCCGCGCAGTGCACCATGAATGGCCAGGCAATCTTCTGGAACCCGTGACATGTCCCAAAAGATTGAAGGGAAAGGCGAAATGTCCCAAATACCAGCACTTAAAGCGGAAAGTTAAATTTTTGGGTGGAACTCTGCTTTAAGTCCAGGGTGTGAAACAAATGGCTTAAGGTTGGCAAGTGGCTTATCGAATCTCTGGATTTGCTGTAAAGCTTTTCCTGTACCATCCAAAACCTTGATGTGCTAGAACAAGCAACAGTTATTCCGACAGGGAAAGATCCATGGCTGGAGTTAGTGTATCCTTAAAATAAAAATCATGTTATGATAAATAGTAAAATTTACTTTTCAAAAATATACAGGCATGCCTGGAGACATTAGTTCCCACTCAGCCAAAAACAGGGGAGGGGGGGGGGGGGGTTGGAAAGTCACCAAGAAATACTTCTTACTCATGAGTGGGTGTCAGAGGAATCTTAAATATTGCTAAAGCACCCTTGCAGGGAATGTAAGAAAATAAAAAAAAAAGACAGATTTGACATTAAAAAGGTAAACTGCAAATCTACATTTAAAGCCCAAGCTATACACTGTATACATTTAGGTTGCAATAAAATGCTCAGCAGAGTGTTACTAATTGCAGAACTGTAGCTGTGGCTATCAATGGTCTTGTCAAACTGCTGAATTTCACAAAGAGCAGCACAGAGACTGGTCTATTGCCACAGTGATTTCAGTGGAACAGAATACAATGCTAAAACATTGAGAATGTACTGTTTTGCTGCACCCTAGATATATATCATTTCAATTAACCATAACACCATTATTGACATCTACTACTATGGCTACGGTTTCCTGCTTTAGAGCTTACAGTTATAACACACAGTAGTGCTGCAGGTAAGAGGTAACTAGGCAGCCAAAAACCGCCATTGCAAAAAAACTATTTTATACATGAAATACAAGTTTGCCTGACAGCAGGGGAGGACACTAGAACCTAAACACAAAACACTGGCATTAAATGCACATGCAAATAAAACAAGCTAAACAGATGTGATAAGACTACTTCTACATATGCCAGCACTTTAATTTCAATTAAAAAGCAATGTCTTAAAGGACAGACAGACATACCCATCAGTGGCAGGCTTCTTGCGCAAGATGCTGGGCCTGGGAGAGGATCCCTGAGCAGGGGAATTGCCCATACCTGGACTCTGATTGTGGCTCTGCATGACAGCTGCATTAGCTGGGGCTGTGGTGAAAGTGCTTAGAGGATTGGCAACAATTGTTGCCCCTTCTGCAAGGACAACTGAAAATAAAGAAAAAAGACAACATTTACAAACCCTCCGCTTTGTTTCTGGAAAGGATAAGTCACATGCATATCTAAATGGATCAAGAAATGTAATATGAAATAAAAAAAACACTACCCTAGAAAAGAATATACAGTGCCTTGAAATTTTCAACATTTTGTCAAGTTACAACCAAAAAGATGAATTTATTTTATTGGGATTTTACGTGATGGACCAAAACAAAGTGGCACATAATTGTGAAGTGGAAGGAACATGATAGTTTCCAAAACGTTTCACAAATAAACATCTGAAAAGTGTGGCATGCATTAGTATTCAGCCCCCTTTACTCCGATACCCCTAACTAAAATCTACTGGAACCATTTGCCTTCAGAAGTCACCTAATTAGTAAATAGAGTCCATCTGGGTGTAATTTAATCTCAGTATAAATACAGCTGTTCTGTGAAGCCCTCAGAGGTTTGTTAGAGAACCTTAGTGAACAAACAGCATCATGAAGGCCAAGCAGGGTTAGTTTATAAAAAAAAATATCCCAAGCTTTGAACATCTCATGGAGCACTGTTCAATTCATCATCCAAAAAGGAGTATGGCACAACTGAAAACCTACCATGCCATGGCTGTCCACCTAAACTGACAGGCCAGGCGAGCATCAGAGAGAAGCAGCCAAGAGGCCCATGGTAACTCTGGAGGAGCTGCAGAGATCCACAGCTCAGGTGGGAGAATCTGTCCACAGGACAACTATTAGTCCTGCACTCCACAAATCTAGCCTTTATGGAAGAGTGGCAAGAAGAAAGCCATTGTTGAAAGAAAGCCATAAGAAGTCCGTTTGCAGTTTGGGAGAAGCCATGTGGGGGGATACAGTAAACAAAAAGCTATGTGTGGTGGAAAACTAACACTACACATCACCCTGAACACACCATCCATGAAACATGATGGTGGAGGCATGTTGTGGGGATGCTTTTCTTCAGCAGGGACAGTGCAGCCAGTCAGAATTGATGGGAAGATGGATGGAGCCAATACAGGGAAAATCTTAGCAGAAAACCTGTTGGGCTGGGTTCACACCTATGCGGAATGAATGCAGGTTTCCCCGCGTCCAAGTCGCACAGCAGGAGAATGTGACCGTCTCTCTATGGAGTTCACATTTCTCCGGGGCGTGAGTCTTTGCCCATTTCAGGGCCGAATTCAGGCAAAGATAATGCCTTGATTTGTTCTGGGAAACAGCGAACAGCAATAAACACCGTTGCTGTGCAACCTTAGAGTCTTGACTGGAGCAGAGGTCTACCTTCCAGAAGGGCAATGACCCTAAACATACAGCCAGAGCTACAATGGAATGGTTTAGATCAAAGCATATTCATGTGTTAGAATGGCCCAGTCAAAGTGCAGACCTAAATCCAATTGAGAATCTGTAGCAAGACTTGAAAATTGCTGTTCACGGATGCTCTCCATCCAATCTGACAGAACTTAAGCAAATTTTGCAAAGAATGGGCAAAAACTTCTCTAGATGTGCAAAGCTGGCAGAAAATTGCCCAAAAAGACTTGCATAGTTATATAGTAGAAAATTAAAAACAAACAAATGCAGTACTATGTGTGGTTTTCAATTGCTAGGGATGTATTTTGGGCCCTTTTTAAATATTGGAGCTACATTGGCTTTTCTCCAATCAGCTGATAACATTCCCATTAGTAGACTGTCAGTAAACATTAGGAACAATGGATTGGCAATTACTTGACCGAGTTCCCCAAGGAGCCTCGGGTGCAAGCCATCTGGTCCTGGTGACTTATTAATGTTAAGTTTTCCAAGTCGGAGGAGAAGAAATTCAATACCTTCGCCATCTCCCCATCCTTTGTAACCAGATTTCCTTCCTCATTCTTTATGGAGCCAATATGGTCTGTGCTCCCTTTACTATTTACTTAAAGAATTTCTTGGGATTTGTTTGGCTCTTCTCCGCTATGTGTTTTTCACGTTCTATCTTAGCAGCCCTAATGGCACCCTTACATTTCTTGTTGTATTCATTGTAAAGTGTGAATGCTGATGATTACTCAGCCTTGTATTTTTTGAAGGCTTTCTTTGCTTTTATATGCATTTTTACATTGGAGTTAAGCCATCCAGCATTTTTGTTTGCTCTTTTAAATTTATTTCCCAATGGGATGCACTGGCTCATGCCCTTATTTAATGTGCTCTTAAAGCAAACCCATCTCTCCTCCGTGTTCGTAGTTTAGGGAAGTTGGCTCTTTTGAAATTCAGTGTCTTTGTATTCCCCTTGCATTTCCATTTGTGTTATTTATACTGAAGCTAATTGACCTGTGATCACTGTTTCAAGGCACTGTACATTACATTATTAAAATGTCACAAAACCCCATACTTCTATTTAGGACGAAATCTAGAACGAGGGAGTGACAGGCAACATGCCATTATTGCGTTAACAGTGGCAATTATGGAAGGGGCCAGGAAAGTGATGTGCTGAAAGTGGGCAGAGCTGCCTGTTAAGAGTGAGGCTCAGGCAACATGAAGGTTACTGGCCAGATGGCGCAGATCTTATCCACGAATGGAAAATGGGTACTGGATGTGACTGCCATTTGTGCAGAATGTTTGGGATGCGTGGTTTGGACTGCCAATTCACACTACTAATGTGCACAGTTATATTTTGTCTTTCAGAAAATGGCACATCTCAGAATAAAAAAAAATTGCTACTGATGTTCAGTTACATGCAAACTGACACAAAATGGCAGCAGACTATGGTATGTACACTGTACGACATGTAGGTAAGGGGTAGGAGTGAGTCCTGCTCCTCAGGTACTCGCAACAAATAAGTACTTTTTGGCAATCCTTCACTTTACTGCCTGTTAGCAAAATATAATGTTACGTACAACGCACATAAAAGGTAATTCAACTACGCGAGCGAAAATTCTCTGTTTATTATGATACCTACCAACAAAAGTCTACCCATTCTGGCTGTGCTGAATGCTATATTCTCTAAACAATCACACTCTAAACTGTGCTGTAACGGACACACTCCAGATTGCCCCACTCCTACAGTGTGCTGTACCTCAAATTGCCCACTGTGCCGAATGTGATGTACTCAAGATGCTTCCCTTCCATATATCACGTGGTATATGACATACTCCAATTTGCCTCGTACTGTGAAGTGAGCTACACAATAGTCCAGACTACCAAATTTTGTACACTGCAAACATGGAATAAAGCATTTCAGTCTGAATGCCATTACATATTCCATAATGCCAAGTCATTACAGTATTAACCACTTCAGCCCCGGACCATTTGGCAGCCAAAGGACCAGAGGTCTTTTTTCAATTTCGCACTGCACTACTTTAACTGGTAATTGCGCGGTCATGCAATTTTGTAACCAAACGAAATTTGCATCCTTTTCTTCCCACAAATAGAGCTTTCTTTTGATGGTATTTGATTGCCTCTGTGATTTTTATTTTTTGCGATATAAACGGAAAAAGAGCGAAAATTTTGAAAAAAAAAAAAGATTTTCTACTTTTTGTTATAAAAAAAATCTAATAAACTCAATTTTAGTCAAACATTTGGGCCAAAATGTATTCAGCCACATGTCTTTAGTAAAAAAAATGCCAATAAGCGTATATTTATTGGTTTGCGCAAAAGTTATAGCGTCTACAAACTAGAGTACATTTTCTGGAATTTACACCGCTTTTAATTTATGACTGCCTATTTCATTTCTTGAGGTGCTAAAATGGCAGGGAAGTACAAAACCCCCCCAAATGACCCCATTTTGGAAAGTAGACACCCCAAGCCATTTGCTGAGAGGCATGTTGAGCCCATTGAATATTTTTTTTTTTAGTCCCAAGTGATTGAATAAAGACAAAAATAAAAAAGATTTTTTTTTTTTTTTCAAAAAGTTGTCACTAAATGATATATTGCTCACACATGCCATAGTTATATGTGGAATTGCACCCCAAAATACATTTTGCTGCTTCTCCTGAGTATGGGGATACCACATGTGTGGGACTTTTTGGGAGCCTAGCCGCGTACGGGGCCCCGAAACCCAAGCACCGCCTTCAGGATTTCTAAGGGTGCAAATTTTTGATTTCACTCCTCACTACCTATCACCGTTTCGAAGGCCATAAAATGCCAAAATAGCACAAAACCCCCCCAAATGACCCCATTTTGGAAAGTAGACACCCCAAGCTATTTGTTGAGAGGCATGGTGAGTATTTTACAGCTCTCATTTGTTTTTGAAAATGAAGAAAGTAAAGAAAAAAACATTTTTTTTTTTTTTCTTTTTTTTCAATTTTCAAAACTTTGTGACAAAAAGCGAGATCTGCAAAATACTCACAATACCTCTCAGCAAATAGCTTGGGGTGTCTACTTTCCAAAATGGGGTCATTTTGGGGGGTTTTATGCCATCTGGGCATTCCATGGCCTCCGAAACTGTGATTGGCAGTGAAATAAAAAAATTACACCCTTAGAAAGCCTGAAGGCGGTGATTGGTTTTTGGGGTTCAGTACGCAGCTAGGCTCCCAAAAAGTCCCACACATGTGGTATCCCCGTACTCAGGAGAAGCAACAGAATGTATTTTGGGGTGTATTTCCACATATGCCCATGACATGTTTGAGCAATATATCATTTAGTGACAACTTTTTGTAAAAAAAATATATATATATATTTTTTTCATTATTCAATCTCTTGGGACAAAAAAAAAAAAATATTTAATGGGCTCAACATTGCTCTCATCAAATAGCTTGGGGTGTCTACTTTCCAAAATGGGGTCATTTGGGGGGGGTTTGAACTGTCCTGGCATTTTATGCACAACATTTAGAAGCCTATGTCACACGTCACCCACTCTTCTAACCACTTGAAGATAAAGCCCTTTCTGACACTTTTTGTTTACATGAAAACATATTTTTTTTTTTTGCAAGAAAATTACGTTGAACCCCCAAACACTATATATAATGTTAAAGCAAAGGCCCTACAGATTAAAATGGTGGGTGTTGCATTTTTTTTTTTCCACACAGTATTTGCGGAGCGATTTTTCAAACGCATTTTTTGTGGAAAAAATACACTTTTTTTTTATTTTAATGCACTAAAACACACTATATTGCTCAAATTTTTGATGAAATAAAAAATATGATCTTAGGCCGAGTACATGGATACCAAACACGACATGCTTTAAAATTGCGCACAAACACGCAGTGGCGACAAACTACATACATTTTTAAAAGCCTTTACATGATACCACATTAGATTCACGGAGGAGGTCTACTGCTAAAATTACTGCCCTCGATCTGACCTTCGCGGTGATACCTCACATGCATGGTGCAATTGCTGTTTACATATGACGCCAGACCAACGCTTGTGTACGCCTTTGCGCAAGAGAAGGGGGGGCAGGGGTGCTTTTTTTTTTTTTTTTTGTTTTTTTTTTTAAATTTATTTAGCTTTTTTATTTTATTTTTAAACTGTTCCTTCCATTTTTTTCTTTGTTATGATTTTTATTGTTATCTCAGGGAATGTAAATATCCCCTATGATAGCAATAGGCAGTGACAGGTACTCTTTTTTTGAAAAAATTGGGGTCTATTAGACCCTAGATCTTTCCTCTGCCCTCAAAGCATCTGACCACACCAAGATTGGTGTGATAAAATGCTTTCCCAATTTCCCAATGGCGTGGTTTATATCCGGGAGGGGGGACATTCCCTGCCACTGCTTGTAAAAGCAGTCTAGAGGCTAATTACCCGCTAGAATTGCTTTTACATGAAAGCCGATCACTGGCTGAAAAGAATGATACCAAGATGATACCTAAACCTGCAGGCATCATTCTGGTATAACCATTCAAAGTCCAGCAACATACTGGACATATATTGTAATCTTTTTTTTTTCATGCAGCCTCTTGGCTGAACGAAAAAAAGAGATTGATTGGTGGGTGTGCCCACCATTAGAATACCTCCCTTCATCCACCCACTTCTAATGATGGGCATACATGCACCATTTATATATGCCGATGCATGGGGGCATCCTCCCGCAAAAGTTATGCCGTGTACACACGGTCGGAATTTCGACCGTATGTACGTGGCATTAGGAGCCAATCGCTCCTCCCCCCCCCTGCTGCCCCCATGCTTCGGCATATATGCTCTTTTTTTTAACTGTGGTGGTGAAATCACCTCCTACAGCGTTGGAGTCGCGGCTTTATGTATCGTGGGAGCAAACGCTGTTGCTGTCAAGATAAATAAATCCGCGTTGCAACTGAATGGCGCACCTGAAAACAAAAAAATGCTTAACACTAAAACACAGTAAACAAAATTACATACCTGAAAAGCAAGCATGATAAAACATGATAAAACATAATAAAACATTGCAGAATAGAATGGAGTAAAAAAAGAGCAACAATAGAGAGAGAGAGAGAGAACAATAAAACGACAACTATTTTTTTTTTTTTTTTTTTTGAGATTCACAGGTAAAAAAGCTCCTGACTGAAGCGACTGAATCAAAACGCTACCACAAAAAAAATGTTAGCGATCGCAGGGATCAGGCCTGACTCTGCGAACGCTGCAGTTATGTGTGCTTAGTGTTTTGTAAGTGACAGTGATCGATCGATACTGCACTTGGGTGGGCTGGGCTGGGCGGAGGGGGAAAACGCAGGTGCTAGCAGGTATCTGGGCTGATCCCGCTAACAATGCGTTTTTTTTGGAACCCTAAACTGCTGGGACGCTAGTATAGATCTGATCAGATCAGATATTGATCTGTTCAGATACTGTGCCACTAAGGGAGGTGTATGCTTTGCGCGTGGGTGTTTGCGGTACTGGCACTAACCTGGGGCGACGCAGACCTTATTAGACCCTAAAACCTAATTGATATCACCCGCCGGGCGATCAGGGGGTTAAACCGTTATTGGGTAATAAATGGCGGGTGCCCTGACAGTATAAAAAACAAGCTAACTAACCAGCGTCACCCGTAACAGTAATACAAAAAAAAACTGGTTACCTAGCGACACTAATGCAGCGATCAGAAAAACGATCGCTTAGTGACACTGGCAAAAGGGGGTGAAAGGGTTAACTAGGGGCAATCAGGGGGTTAAAACCTTTATTAGGTAATATATGGGGGTACCTGACGCTATATAAAAACCTGACGGGGAACCTAAATAACGAAATAACTAACTGGCTAACCAGCGTCACCAGTGACATTTATACAGTGATCACTGGTGAAAGGGTTAACTCTAGGGGCAATCAGGGGGTTAAAACCTTTATTTAGGTTGTAATATGGGGGTACCTGACCTATAAACCTATTTATGAACCTATATAAACATGGCGGTTAAAAAAAAAAAAATGGTTACCTAGCGACACTAATGCAGCGATCAGAAAACCGATCGCTTAGTGACACTGGCAAAAGGGGGTGAAGGGGTTAACTAGGGGCAATCAGGGGGTTAAACCTTTATTAGGGGGGGGTAGGGGGCTACCTTGGACCTAAAACTAACTGCCCTGACAGTTATTACAGTCACACTGACACTAAATGCAGTGATCAGTAAATAAATGATCACTGCAATTAGTGACACTGTGACTGGGGGGGGAGGGGTGGAATATGTGCCTAACTGTACTGGTGTCAGTGTACTGTTGTGCACTAACCTTTACATGTTCACAGCTCGGCGTCTCCGGTCACATAGACCGGCGCACCGAGCGTGACATCACTTCCGCCTTCCTGTCTATACAATAGACAGGAAGGGGAAGCTTTTCATTGGCCAGGAGCGATCGCGAGGGGGTGGCCAGAAACCACTGGCCGTCCCCTCGTCCCGGATCGCTCCTGACACGATCCCGACCGTCCCCGCCGGCGGAGGGGGGTCCGATCGGACCCCCCAACCGCCTGAAGAATGGCACGTACAGGTACGTGATTCTGCCTGTACGTGCCATTCTGCTGACGTATATCTACATGGGGCGGTCGGGAAGTGGTTAACAATGCATTAACTCACAGTTTCCCAACACAAATAATTTTGTTTCCTATTCCAAATGTCCTAACCCTCTGAAAAATATATGCATTTGGGTGAGGATAACTAATCATAAGATAAGCTTATTAAATATAAAATAGATCTATATACATCTATTCTAAACTTTTTTTTTTTTAAAGCTAAACAAATAGTGACTGCATATATACACAATACATTACCAGGAGGTTTTGCATCACTTGAAGCATGCTGGGAATTGACAGAGGATGTCTGGATGCCCTGAGTGGTTATAGATCCTGCAGGGTGGATTCCCTGTGAACTAATTGGAGGTTGCTGGATTCCCTGGGTACCAATAGGTGAAGCCTGAATGCCTTGCGTACTGAAGGGTGTAGGCTGCATTCCCTGTGCATTGACTGGTGCAGGTTGGATCCCCTGAATGTGACGGGTATGGGATGTATCCACATTTATTAGCTGCATTGGGTTCAGGTGTACAGTGGAAGCCACCGATTGGGCTGTAATTGCAGAGTTTGGAGCTTGTGCTGAGACTAAAAAGGGAAACCAGTAATGTTAGATTTTCCACCCTAATGAACTGGAAAACAATATTAAAGCAGTCATAAGCAAGTCTGATTTAAGTTAAAAAATTATTTTTAAAAATACAGTTACTTTTACCTATTTTTTATGCAACAACAGAGTATCTAGTATACAATTTGGGAGCTCTGTAGCATCTAATGCACTTACTAGCTCCAGTGTGTAGTCCAAACCGCAACTGATAAAACAGCAGAGCAAGCTGCATTACGTGTCCCTTATGTTATAATGTGCTTGTCAACTTTCAGTAAATTTACAGTTTGTAAAATCCGTAATTTTTTGCATCTGTCCATTGTGGACTTGCAGACTGCATAGCCATAACGGACAAGTCCACAATGGACATTCACGGACAGATGCAAAAAATTATGATTTTACAAACTGTTCATAAATTTACTGACAGC